>JAWKAU010000526.1:0-22500 GCA_033398695.1 Orobanche coerulescens | reverse complement strand
ATACTCTTATTTCGTAATTTTGACTAAATTAAAAATAAATAATTTATTTGTATATATTATTAATAATTTTGCAGCAATTAATTATTATTTTAAGATAAAAAAAATACATTTAAAACATACTATTTCGTAATTTTAACTAAATTAAAAAGTAATTTAGTTATTTTTATATTAATAATAATATTTTAGTAATTATTTATAATTATAAAATAAACAAAATAAATTTTAAAAGTAAAAATTAATCTTTCGTAATTTTTAATTCATATTTTGATTTATTTATTAATTTTTTTTTATATTTTCAATAATTATTGGTTTTTTTATTTATTTAATATTTATAAAATTATAAATCTCTTATTATTGTGTAAATATAATGTTTTATATTTTTTATCAATATAAACTTATATAATAATTAATTTATAATAACTTATATTGGCTTTAAATTCGGAGTGGGTTCCTCGGCCTTTCAATGTCTCTGCACTCACAAGGGATTATTCTTGAAGCCTATTATAGGGGAGGGTGTACGAGAGGGTGTCCGAGTGGCCGCTTACTTGCAAGTAACTTCCAAGGGCCGAGTGCGGCGGCCTCTAAAGAAACACACAAGAAAGTTTTCGCGGTGTCGAGAACAAGATTGGCGACTTGCTCCGGTGGGTAGTGTGGGCGGCGGCATTCTCTAACGTGGGCGTTCGATAACCAACTGGTAGTCGGGCGACCATGGTGCGGGTGTTGCTTGCTTGTGCAAACATCGCAGAGAGAAGCTAGATTTTGTATTTGAGATCTTGTCCGTGAGTTGGTTGGTTGGTCGAGCGGTAACCTCCGCCGCTCGTGGGCTTTTTCTGGCATTGTCTCGAACGGGAGTTTGGTAAGCTGCTTAGGTGGGCAGTCTCAGTGAGCGACGTACTGGTACGTGAGCGTTTGATAACCTATTGGGTCGTCGGATGAGCATGGTGAGGCGGTCGCTTGTTGGGCAAAACATCGTAGTGGGCTGCCATGTTCTGCGATTAGATGCATGTTCGGAAATTGCTCGGTGGGTTCGGTAAGCGGTGCCCCATCGCTTGTGGGCATTTCTAGTAATTATTCGACCGATATTTGATTATTTGCCCGGTGGGTAGCTGCGGGAGCGACGTGCAGTACGTGTATTTAGATAACCTAGGTGGTCGGGCAAGCAGGGTGAGTCGTTCGTTTCTTTGGGCATTATATTGTAGTGGAGTGCTATGTTCTTTGAGTTGATGCATTGCTAGTGAAATGCTCCGTGGGTTCGGTAGTGCGGTCCCTTGCTCGTGGGCTTTTTTGGCAATGTTGCGAACAAGATTTCAGTGAGCTACTTTGGTGGGTAGCTTTTGCAAATGACGTACCGGTACGTGGGCGTTCGATAACCTAATTGGTGGTCGGGCGAGCATGGTGAGGCGGTCGTTTGTTTGGGTAAGACATCGGAGTGGAGTGCTATGTTCTTGAGTCGAAGCATTGCTCTTGAAATGCTCCTTCGGTTCGGTAGTGCGGTCCCTTTTTTCTCGTGGGGTTTTTTTGGCAGTGTTGCGAACAAGATTTCAGTGAGCTACTTTGGTGGGTAGCCTTTGCAAATGACGTACCGGTACCTGGGCGTTCGATAACCTAATTGGTGGTCGGGCGATCACGGTGAGGCGGTCGATTGTTTGGGTAAGACATCGGAGTGGAGTGCTAT
Source organism: Orobanche coerulescens (assembly GCA_033398695.1). Taxonomy (NCBI): domain Eukaryota; kingdom Viridiplantae; phylum Streptophyta; class Magnoliopsida; order Lamiales; family Orobanchaceae; genus Orobanche; species Orobanche coerulescens. Next base: position 20,825 of record JAWKAU010000526.1, on the reverse strand, counting down.
GTTCTTGAGTCGAAGCATTGCTCTTGAAATGCTCGGTCGGTTGATTGGTCCCTTGTCCCTAATATTTAAAGATGGCTTGTTCCTATCGGATGGCTGGTGTTGCTTCAGTGAAATATTCAAGTTTGTTGGTCCCTTGTCCCTAATATTTAAAGATGGTGTGTTCCTATCGGACGGTTGGTGTTGCTTCGGTGAAATAAAAATCAAGTTTCTTGATTGTGAGCTCGATTGGATGCTATGTTTTGTTGTCAGCTCCTTGTGGGCATTGTATACGTATGGTGCGTGAGTGGTGATTGGTTTATATGAGTACGTTGGATCCTTGCTCGGGCAACGACGCCGTCTTATATATGCCTCTTCAGTTATTGGCTCAAGCATGTCTTGGCTGCTGTTGGTTTCCTGTGTTGAGTACCTATCTTGAAGGCATTTGAATGATTGAAGTGTCAAGTTTTTCGCTTTGTGCTGCTCCCCCTTTGTGGATGCGGTGTTGGGAGAACCACAAACCACCTGTTGTGTTCCATGTTTAATGCCCCAATTTGTGTGCCTTAGATGTTGGCCCATGGCGCGGTGTACGATCTCTTGGATACGGAATATTTAGTAGGTAAGAGGTGTTCAATCGCCGCTTACCTCGAATCATGCGTTCGGCGCTTCGCGCGAACTACGACCGTGCACGTTTTGAATGAGCCCTTGTGGCTTAGAATATCAAAAAACGAATGAGTTCGGTTATCATGAAATACAATTAAGTTTATGAAAAATATTAATTAAGTTTATTTCTATTCGATTAATTTGTTTCCAAAACTAAATTAAGTTCTTGTAGAATCATGCATCTAGTTCTTATATATATGTCCCTTGCATGTAACAAATTTAGATATCACCGAATCCCTACGAGGATCGATCGAGCTACGTATATACGAATATCAAAAACGAAATACAAGAGATACAAGAAACATACCCTCGTAGTCCGTTGATTAAATGGATAACCTTCTCTTGAGCTATTCCCCAAGCTTTGCTTGATCTCTACGAATCTATTCCGCTTCAAGCCCTTGAACGATCCAACGCCTAAAGCACCGCGTCTCTACTTGCCACGCGCCGGAAAAACGAACGGAATGACAACACCTTGCTATCCTCCGAGGATACGGCTAGAGCTAGGTGATGAAGCTTGTTATAGATATTAATATCACTCTAAGTGTATGAATATCTATCTCTCTCAATATTTCCTCACAAAATTTCTCTAAGAAGTTGTGAAGAAGATGAATGAAGAAGATGAATAAAGAAGATGATGAAGAAGACTTCTATCTCTCTCTCCTCTTCAACCTCACGTTGGAAATGAAAAATTGCTTGGAATAATGATAAGTGAGAGATGTCTTCATCTTCATTTATTCAACTCTCCACATGCACATCTCATAATTATGAGAATCAAAGCCCCACCACCTCAATGATCAACCATAAAGAATGGAACATGGGTCTATATGAAAGTGGGTGGAAGTGTGAGGTTTGGCCCATGTAGAAATCGGACAAGTTCGGTTCGTTTCGGACTCCCGCGAGTCCAAACAGATAAACTCCGATTCCATATCGATGTATTTTTATCGATTAATTAATCCAATTAATTAAACATATCAAATACATTATAATATAATTAATTTCTCCAAGAAATAATTATATCCATGAATTAAATTAATCACCTAGTGATATATTTAATTCATTAGGCCGTAAATCAATTTATCCAATAAATCGATTTAGACATCTAATGTCCTAAATTTAGATATCCAATATCTAATATTCATAATGAGAGAATTAGCTTGATTCATTCCGTTGTCAATCCTCATGCGCGACTCGGTAGGTCCGTCTCAGTCAGCAATGGGAGGAACCAAAGAGTAGTAGCACCACCTAGCCAGCTGGCGGCTTTACCTGCGAGAACGAATGATTGGGATCATTCAAGAACTATTCTGTCGTGAATACCAGTATACGTATAAACCCTTCTTTCAAATGTCCCGATCAAGTTATAGGGTCACGGTCAGTCAAGCCCTATCTGTACTTGACGCTATGCATGCGTTAATGCAAATCGAGATCATTGAGCTGTCGTGTATCTAATACAACTAGCTCCAATGCTTTGGCCAAAGACTTATGATCTCATCTGCCAATAACCGCATAGGACATATAACCCGCTCACTAACGGGAGAAAGAATTCTATCTTGCTACTTGCCTGTCAAGATGCACGTTGAGATTGACCCCCGCCTTCCGGTTTACAGGGTCGAACTACTCTAATGAAAATCTTGACGTCACAAGCACATCCCTACTAAATCCTCAAGTCGAAGGTTCACGAATACCTATCACAACCTTTCGATTCCGTCATTGACTGTCCCGGAGTGAAATCCATGTGACGAATCGAGGGTGAGTCGGTTCGAGTATACTAATCCAATTAGCATACCTATAACGTGTGCTCCCACTAACCATTAGTGTTCGAGAGGCACTCTCCATGTAAAAGAACACGTCATACAAGTCTTCACATAAACTTAACACCCAGTCAAGTTTCATCGACTTGCGAACGATTAAGTATTTGAGCTATAATCTTTCCAGTGTCGACCCCCTTATCCAATAAGGAGTGGAACGTTTTGCTCTCAAATACACGGACTAGTTTCTATATGTTTATTTACGAGTTAGGAATGCCAGTAACTACCAGTAAATAAGAAACATTCATTTGCCTTATATAAATGGTTTACATAATTACAAGTACAATGCCCTCACTCAACAACCTCTGAGTGGCATTCGAGGGCATACTCCTAACAATCTCCCACTTGCACTCAATGCCACACACTATGGTATCTAATACCCATGTTCTCCAGATGATGCTCCAAGCTAGTCTGAGAAAGTGGCTTGGTCAGTGGATCAGCGACGTTGTCGGCCGAGTCTACTCTGTGCAGCATAATGTATCCCTTGCGAACAAATTCTCTTACGAGATGATACTTCCTCTCAATATGTTTGGTCTTTGTTGTGAAACCTCGGCTCCTTGGCTGCGTTCTGACTCGTCGTTGTCGCGATGCAGTAGACAGGCGGCTCAAGACATGGTATCATTTGAAGTTCTCCCGAAACTTCTTAATCAGAACCCTTCCTTGGAAGCCTCCGAGGCCGCTTGATACTCATCTGACGGTGGAATCGTGATCGCGCTTTGCTTGGCACTACGCCAAGATCTTGCTCCTCCAGTAAGAGTAAATATGTAGCAAGAAGTGGACATCGAGTCGGCCTTCAGTCCTTGGAAGTCCGGAGCAGTGAATCCCACCACATCCAATTCTCCCCCGCCATACATAAGAACCATATCTCTAGTTCTTCTCAAGTACTTGAGAACGTTCTTCTGAAATCCAATGTTCCCTACTGGGTTTGCTCGAAACCTACTCACCACGCTTACAGCATGCGCGATGTCAGGTCTTGTACACAACATAGCATACATAAGGCTACCCACGGCCGAAGCATATGGTATATTACTCATTTCCTTGCGTTGTTCCTCACTTTGAGGACACATCTTCAAGGTAAGTTTTATTCCATGTTGCATCGGTAGGAACCCTCTTTTAGAATCATCCATCTTAAATCGCTTTAAGATATTATCTATATAGAGGGCTTGGGAAAGGCCTATTGTTCTCTTCGCTCTATCCTGGTAGAGCCGAATACCAAGAATATAGGTTGCTTCTCCCAAGTCTTTCATGGAGAAATTACTCGAAAGCCAAGCTTTCACAGAACTAAGCATTCCCACATCATTTCCTATTAGTAGAATGTCATCTACATATAGTACTAAGAATGCGATCTTGCTCCCACTAACCCTCTTGTATACACAAGATTCCTCTTCATTTTGCACGAAGTCAAACTCTTTGACCGTCTCATCAAAATGAAGGTCCCAACTACATGAAGACTGCTACAGTCCATTTCATGGAGTCTACATCCACCATTGCTAGGTCATTGGTCGTGGGTCGGTCTCTTGTTTATCACTTGGAACCTCGAGACCCAGTTCCTCCAAGTGCATAAAATTATACCTCTTAGGTAATTGAGACACCCTACTAGACCTACTAGGTGGTTGTACTTGTGTTTCAGAAGGTTCGGTTCCAATTTTTTGCACAGGTGTCTCCTTAGGAGTTTCATTGTATTGTTCCAAAGAAATACTTCTACCTGCTCCGCCTTCCTGAATGAACTCATCTTCCAGGAAGTGTGCTTGTAAAGCAACAACGATCTTTCGATCTTCGGGCATGTAGAATAGATATCCCATCGTCCCAGACGGGAATCTAATGAAAACGTCCCTTCGCAGACCTAGCTTCCAACTTTTCCACCTTAGTCTTCTTGACATAGGCGGGACATCCCCAAATCCTAATATGATTAAGACTTGGTTTCCTTCCTTCCCACATCTCATGTGGAGTTTTAGGAACGGATTTGGAAGGACATCTGTTCAAGATATACGCGGCGATCGGAGTGCATACCCCACGGGTAAATCGGCAAGTCAAGATAGCTAGCATGGAACGGACCATGTTCAATAGGGTCCGGTTCCTTCTTTCTGACACACCATTTAACTGAGGAGTACCTGGAGGTGTTAGTTGTGAAACTATTCCATGTTCCTTAAGGAACTCGTCAAACTCCGTGCTCATATACTCGCCACCTCGGTCCGACCGAAGTGCTTTGATATGATTACCAGTTTGTTTCTCGACTAGGGCCTTGAATTCCTGGAATTTCTCAAAGGCCTCGGATTTATGTTTCATTAAGTATACATAACCATACCTAGTATGATCATCTGCAAACGTAATGAAATATTGATATCCGTCACGTGCTGCAAAAAATATCTTAATTTTCTATTCGTCACACGGATTTCACTCCGGGACAGTCAATGACGGAATCGAAAGGTTGTGATAGGTATTCGTGAACCTTCGACTTGAGGATTTAGTAGGGATGTGCTTGTGACGTCAAGATTTTCATTAGAGTAGTTCGACCCTATAAACCGGAAGGCGGGGGTCAACCTCGACGTGCATCTTGACGGGCAAGTAGCAGGTCCTACTGAATACCAAGATAGAATTCTTTCTCCTGTTAGTGAACGGGTTATATGTCCTATGCGGTTATTGGCAGATGAGATCATAAGTCTTTGGACAAAGCATTGGAGCTAGCTGTATTAGATACACGAGAGCTCGATGATCTCGATTTGCATTAACGCATGCATAGCGTCAAGTACAGATAAGGTTTGACTGACCGTGACCCTATAACTTGATCGGGATATTTGAAAGAATATCGGGAAATATGATAAAATCATATCAAAGCACTTGGGATTCGGTGCCTTAAAAACGAAGGCCCAGCGGAAGCGGTAAAACGAAAATTAATTCGATCTGAATCCCTACGAGGATCGATCGAGCTACGTATATACGAATATATAAACGAAAAGCAAGAGTCGTAAGAAACTAACCCTCGAAGTCCGTTGATTAAATGGTAACCTTCTCTTGAGCTATTCCCCAAGCTTTAGTTTGATCTCTACGAGTTCAATCCGCTCCAAGCCCTTGAACGATCCAACGCCGAAAGCACCGCGTCTCTACTTGTCACGCGCCGGAAAAACGAACGGAATGACAATACCTTGCTATCCTCCGAGGATGCGGCTAGAGCTAGGTGATGAAGCTTGTTATAGATATTAATATCACTCTAAGTGTATGAATATCTATCTCTCTCAATATTTCCTCACAAAATTTCTCTAAGAAGTTGTGAAGAAGATGAATGAAGAAGATGAATAAAGAAGATGATGAAGAAGACTTCTATCTCTCTCTCCTCTTCAACCTCACGTTGGAAATGGAATCAAAAATGTATTGGGAGAGTTTGTCAAAGACATCATCTTATATTATTTCCACCCTCATGTGTACAACCCATGTAACATGAAGTCTTGTCCCACCAAGTCATTATCATCATTTAATAAATGGAAGAAAAGACAATGGGAAAGTGGGTGGAAGCATAATGGGGCGGCTATCATGAAAAACGAATGAGTTCGGTTCGTTTCGGACTCCCGTGAGTCCAAACAGATAAACTCCGATTCTGTTCCGATGTATTTGTGTCGATTAATTAATCCAATTAATTAAACATATCAAACACAAAATAACATAATTAATTTCTCCAAGAAATAATTATATTCATGAATTAAATTAATCACCCAGTGATATATTTAATCCATTAAGCCGTAAATCAATTTATCCGATAAATCGATTTAAACATCCAATGTCCCAAATTTAGATATCCAATATCCAATATTCATAATGAGAGAATTAGCTTGATTCATTCCGTCGTCAATCCTATTGCGCGACTCGGTAGGTCCGTCTCAGTCAGCAATGGGAGGAACCAAAGAGTAGTAGCACCACCTAGCCAGCCTGGCGGCTTCTGCTGTACCCGAGAACGAATGATTGGGATCATTCAAGAACCATTCTGTGGTGAATACCAGTATACGTATAAACCCTTCTTTCAAATGTCCCGATCAAGTTATAGGGTCACGGTCAGTCAAAGCCTATCTGTACTTGACGCTATGCATGCGTTAATGCAAATCGAGATCATCGAGCTCTCGTGTATCTAATCTGACTAGCTCCAATGCTTTGGCCAAAGACTTATGATCTCATCGCAATAACCGCATAGGACATATAACCCGTTCACTAACGGGAGAAAAATTCTATCTTGTTATTCAAGGGACACTGCTACTTGCCGTCAAGATGCACGTCGAGGTTGACCCCCGCCTTAGGTTTACGGGTCGAACTACTCTAATGAAAATCTTGACGTCACAAGCACATCCCTACTAAATCCTCAAGTCGAAGGTTCACGATTACCTATCACAACCTTTCGATTCCGTCATTGATTGTCCGGAGTGAAATCCGTGTGACGAATCGAGGGTGAGTCGGTTGAGTATACTAATCTAATTAGCATACCTATAACGTGTGCTCCCACTAACCATTAGTGTTCGACATGCACTCTCCATGTCAAAGAACACGTCATACAAGTCTTCACATAAACTTAACGCCAGTCAAGTTTCATCGACTTATGACGATTAAGTATTTGAGCTATAACCTTTCCGGTGCCTACCCCTTATCCAATAAGGAGTGGAACGTTTTGCTCTCAAATACACGGACTAGTTTCTATATGTTTATTTACGAGTTAGGAATGCCAGTAACTACCAGTAAATAAAGAAACATTCATTTGCCTTATATAAATGGTTTACATAATTACAAGTACAATGCCCTCACTCAACAACATCTGAGTGGCATTCGAGGGCATACTCCTAACAATCTCCCACTTGCACTCAATGCCACACACTATGGTATCTAATACCCATGTTCTCCAGATGACGCTCCAAGCTAGTCTGAGAAAGTGGCTTGGTCAGTGGATCAGCGACGTAGTCGGCTGACTCTACTCTATGCAGCTCAATGTATCTCTTTGCGAACGAATGCTCTTACGAGATTCTACTCTCTCTCAATATGTTTGGAACTGTTATGAAACCTTGGCTCCTAGGCCTGTGCTACTGCTCCGGCAGCGCAGCACCAGGTGTCACGTGAAGTTTACCCAGTAACTTCTAAATTCTTCCTTTGGAGGCCTCCGAGGCCGCTTTATACTCAGCCTAACAGGTGGAATTAGCAGTCGCGCTATTCTTGGCACTATGCCAAGATACTGCTCCTCCATTAAGAGTAAATTTAGCCAGAAGTAGACATAGAATCGTCTTTTTGTCCTTGGAAGTTCAATACAGTAAATCCCATCACATTCAGTTCTCCACCGCCATATATAAGAACCATATCTCTAGTCCTTCTAAAGTACTTGAGAACGTTCTTTACGGTAGTCTTAATGTTCCCTACCTGGGTTTGCCTGAAACCTACTCACCACGCTTACAGCATGCGCGATGTCAGGTCTTGTACACAACATAGCATACATAAGGCTACCCACGGCCGAAGCATATGGTATATTACTCATTTCCTTGCGTTGTTCCTCACTTTGAGGACACATCTTCAAGGTGAGTTTTATTCCATGTTGCATCGGTAGGAACCCTCTTTTAGAATCATCCATCTTAAATAGCTTTAAGATCTTATCTATATAGAGGGCTTGGGAAAGGCCTATTGTTCTCTTCGCTCTATCCCGGTAGAGCCGAATACCAAGAATATAGGTTGCTTCTCCCAAGTCTTTCATGGAGAAATTACTCGAAAGCCAAGCTTTCATAGAACTAAGCATTCCCACATCATTTCCTATTAGTAGAATGTCATCTACATATAGTACTAAGAATGCGATCTTGCTCCCACTAACCCTCTTGTATACACAAGATTCCTCTTCATTTTGCACGAAGTCAAACTCTTTGACCGTCTCATCAAAATGAAGGTCCCAACTACATGAAGACTGCTACAGTCCATTTCATGGAGTCTACATCCACCATTGCTAGGTCATTGGTCGTGGGTCGGTCTCTTGTTTATCACTTGGAACCTCGACGAAACCCAGTTCCTCCAAGTGCATAAAATTATACCTCTTAGGTAATTGAGACACCCTACTAGACCTACTAGGTGGTTGTACTTGTGTTTCAGAAGGTTCGGTTCCAATTTTTTTGCACAGGTGTCTCCTTAGGAGTTTCATTGTATTGTTCCAAATAAATACTTCTACCTGCTCCGCCTTCCTGAATGAACTCATCTTCCAGGAAGTGTGCTTGTAAAGCAACAACGATCTTTCGATCTTCAGGCATGTAGAATAGATATCCCATCGTCCCAGACGGGAATCTAATGAAAACGTCCCTTCGCAGACCTAACTTCCAACTTTTCCACCTTAGTCTTCTTGACATAGGCGGGACATCCCCAAATCCTAATATGATTAAGACTTGGTTTCCTTCCTTCCCACATCTCATGTGGAGTTTTAGGAACGGATTTGGAAGGACATCTGTTCAAGATATACGCGGCAGTCAGGAGTGCATACCCCCACAGGTAAATCGGCAAGTCAGTATAGCCTAGCATGGAACGGACCATGTTCAATAGGGTCCGGTTCCTTCTTTCTGACACACCATTTAACTGAGGAGTACCTGGAGGTGTTAGTTGTGAAACTATTCCATGTTCCTTAAGGAACTCATCAAACTCCGTACTCATATACTCGCCACCTCAGTCCGACCGAAGTGCTTTGATATGATTACCAGTTTGTTTCTCGACTAGGGCCTTGAATTCCTAGAATTTCTCAAAGGCCTCGGATTTATGTTTCATTAAGTATACATAACCATACCTAGTATGATCATCTGTAAATGTAATGAAATATTGATATCCGTCACGTGCTGCTTCCAAAGCACCACAACTGTCAGTATGGATTAATCCCAGTTTATCATCGGCTCTTTCAAAAGTCCCTTGAAGGGGGACTTAGTCATTTTGCCTTTAAGGCAAGATTCACAATTAGGAAAGGGATCCGATCCTAATGGACCCATAAGTCCATCATTTTCCATCTTGTAAACCTTGGTCTGACCAACATGACCAAGTCTAAGATGCCATTTCAAAACTTGATTGGTTTCATCCCTACCACATTTTCTAGTCATAGTATTCACAACTACTTTGTTGCTGAGATTTAGATGATACAATCCATTTAACAATGTAGCAGTACCCACTAGTTTATTTCTGAAATAAATTTGCAGGAACCATCACCAATGAAAAATGAAAAGCCTTTTCGGTCCATGACCGGAATGGATACAATGTTTTTGTGCCCCTTGGGCAAAACAAGTACATCTTCTAAAGTCAAAACAAAACCGGATTCTAAACCCAAAAGAAGTGATCCTATGTCGGTCGCCTCGACACTATGCCCGCTTCCGACTGTGATCATAACTTCTCCAGCTCCAAGCTTCCTACTTTGTTCCAGATCCTGATTCACGGTACAAATATGAGAACTAGCACCAGAATCCAGTATCCAGGAAGTAGAAAATACAGTAGCAGAACAATTTGTTTCCAAAACTAAAAGTTCTGTACCTGAAGTGCCATGAAGAATCGGACAGTCTCTAGCCCAGTGGCCCAGCTCACCGCACTTGAGACAAGCATCCTTCTTCTTCTTGTTCTTTGGAACCATCGGGGCCTTGCCCTTTCCCTTAAGGTCCTTAGCTTGTGGTCAGTCCGCTTCTTGGTCTTTTCTTCTTATTCTTAGACTTAGAAGTCGAGAAGAAATCACAAGTGCGAGACTCCTTCATCCGTGGGGTCTTCATCGAGGCGAGCGGTCACGGTTGTTCATTAGCCCGGCTAAGTTACATGCAATCTCATTGCGGTTGAAGTTCATAACAAGCGTGAGAAGGAATCGGGGAGAGGCGTAGGATAAGGTCGGTTTGGAGAGATGTATCCATTTTAAGATCAAGAGCCTCCAATCTCTCGATCATGGATATCATTTTGAGGACGTGTTCCCCAACCTTCTCACCTTCCTTCATCCTTGCACGAGCGATTTGCTTGGATATCTCATATCTAGCAGTTCTCTTGTGCTCACCATAAAGCTCGGTTAAGTGAGATAGAATGCACTAGAAGTCATTTTCTCATGAGCTCTCTGAAGCTCATTAGACATGGAAGCCATCATATACACACGGACTTTCACGTCATCCTTAACCCACTTTTCGTGGTTTCAATCTCTTCTTGATTGGCTCGGAGTCCGCACAGAGGCGCGGAATGTCCGTCTCCAAGACGTATCCCAGTGCCTCTATACGAGGACAATCATCAGTTGGAGCCAATCCACAAAGTTAGGTCCCATTAAGGTGTTCTTTTGAGTAGAATTGCGAGTGGATTCATTGTCATATTGAGATTTATGCATTAAGTATAGCATTAATTAGTGACTCATTCAATTATGTTCTGAGTATAGAATTTAAGGTCTTTTCTATTCTTGTTACCCAGCTCCCACTATTTTTATCGGAATAACACACTTCCATGTGATATCCGGAAGTATCGTCGCTCTACTTCATAGTGGTGATGGAGTTCTTTATAAATCTTAATAGAGGGCAACCGAACAGGTTTCTAGTCTATTAATTTTCATAAAGTGGTGTCCAACACCAACCCATCTAATGGATGATTCGATCTTCTTTTTCCCCTTGTTCACTCCCCTCAACCTATACGATTTCTATGGTTCGTGAACAAGTTAAGTTTATACCATCGATGCAAATCAGTTTCACAATTGAATCTTATCCGGCAACCTATCAGGTTTCTAGGGATAAAATTTGCTCCAACCGAAGGCATCCAATGCGCTTCTGGTAATTTATCCGTCCTCCCCGAACGACTACCCCGATAACTCGGAATCATAGCACATCCGGTTTGGATTTCAATTTCCCGAAAACTCGATGGAGGGAAGGAAAACCTTGAAACCTTATAAACTTAATTATTTATAGTGGGAGAATTTTCGCGATTAACGTTACACTTTGCACATTAATCATATTAGCGCGTTTGTGGCATTCATACAATATGAAACAACCATTCACAACCTAGTTGCTACCAACATGTGGTTCATGGACCGTTCCTAGAAAACAAAAACTTTGTAATCTAATTACAAGTCTTCGTCTTGAATCTTCGTCTTCTCGAAATGGATCGTCCTATTTCTTCATCATAGCCGCCCCCCCTTCCCCACACCTTGACAAGTCTTTGATTTTTAAATTAATTGGAATCTTGATTAGGTGTTTAATGAATAGATATTTGATATCTTTTTCAAGGTGGGGTTAACATGAGTTGTTCTCATGTGGAAAGGAATTGAATAAGAAGAGAAGACTTGTCACTCTCTTAAAATGATGAGCCATCCGTGAGATACATTGATAGAGAGAAAAAGTGAGACTTTGAGTTCAAACACTTATCTTCATCTTCTTCTTCAACTTGTTCTTGGTGATTCTTGGAGAAAAATCAAGAAATAAATGAGAGTTGTGAGTTATACACTTAGAGTGTGATAATCTCATATTGGAAGCTTCATCACTTAGCTCTAGCCGTATCCACGGAGGATAGCAAGGTGATCGTCGTTCCGGTCGTTTCTCCGGCGCGTGGCAAGTAGAGACGCGGTGCTTTCGGCGTTGGATCATTCAAGAGCTTGGAGCGGATTGAATTGAAAGGAGATCGCCTAAAGCTTGGGGAATAGCTTGAGAGAAGATTACCATTCAATCAACGGACTTCGAGGGTATGTGTTTCTCGTATCTTCTTTGTTCATTCAATATTCGTATATATGTAGCTCGATCGATCCTCGTACACGGTCGGGTCATGCCGGCAGTGTCCCAGACATTCCTGCCAGACACGGCCGTGTCGCCTGACACGGTCGAGTCACTTCCTGAAGCCTTCCGGCCAGACACGCCCGTGTCGCCTGAAACGGTCGGGTCTCCCAGCGTGCTTTGGCAGATGCCGGACACGACCGAGTCACCCAGACACGGTCGAGTCACTCTCGGCGAGAATGCACCTTTTGACCAAAAAGTCGTCCTGACGATTCGGGGCTAGATTTTCGGATATCCAATATCAATATTTTCCGACTTTCATATCTTCAATATAAATCATATTTCCCAGAAATTTAAGATTTATATTTAGACATAAAATTACGAAAAATACAATTATTACGAACGAAAAACATATACCACGATTATGACTAAAATGATTCCAAATCATTCACCATCTAATCGAGCATTCCAAATGCCAATATCGTATATACGATCGCAAGACCTACGCTCCGATACCACTGTTGGTAGCAACTAGGTTGTGAATGGTTGTTTCATATTGTATGAATGCCACAAACGCGCTTAAATGATTAATGTGCAAAGTGTAACGTTAATCGCGAAAATTCTCCCAGGAAAAATTATTAAGTTTAAAAGGTTTCCAGGTTTTCCTTCCCTCCATCGAGCTTTCGGGAAATTGAAATCCAAACCGGATGTGCTATGCTTCCGAGTTATCGGGGTAGTCGTTCGGGGAGGATGGATAAATTACCGGGAGCGCATTGGATGCCTTCGGTTGGAGCAAATTTTATCCCTAGAAACCTGATAGGTTGCCGGATAAGATTCAATTGTGAAACTGATTTGCGTCGATGGTATAAACTTAACTTGTTCACGAACTATAGAAACCGTATAGGTTGAGGGGAGTGAACAAGGGGAAAAAGAAGATCGAATCATCCATTAGATGGGTTGGTGTTGGACACCACTTTATGAAAATTAATAGACTAGAAACCTGTTCGGTTGCCCTCTATTAAGATTTATAAAGAACTCGATCACCACTATGAAGTAGAGCGACGATACTTCCGGTTTTCACATGGGAGTGTGTTGTTCCGATAAAAATAGTGGGAGCTGGGTAACAAGAATAGAAAAGACCTTAAATTCTATACTCAGAGCATAATTGAATGAGTCACTAATTAATCTGTTATACTTAATGCAGACAAATCTCAATATGACAATGAATCCACTCGCAATTCTACTCGAAAAGAACACCTTAATGGGACCTAACTTTGTGGATTGGCTCCATGTCGATGATTGTCCTCAGTATAGAGGCACTGGGATACATCTTGGAGACGGACATTCCGGCGCCTCCTGTGCGGACCCGAGCCAATCAGGAAGAGATTGAAAACCACGAAAAGTGGGTTAAGGATGACGTGAAAGTCCGTGTGTATATGATGGCTTCCATGTCTAATGAGCTTCATAGAGCTCATGAGAAAATGACTTCTGCTAGGCAGATTCTATCTCACTTAACCGAGCTTTATGGTGAGCACAGTAGAACTGCTAGATATGAGATATCCAAGCAACTGTTCGGTGCAAGGATGAAGGAAGGTGAGAAGGTTGGGGAACACGTCCTCAAAATGATATCCATGATCGAGAGATTGGAGGCTCTTGATTTTAAAATGGATACATCTCTCCAAACCGACCTTATCCTACAGTCTCTCCCTGATTCCTTCTCACAGTTTGTTATGAACTTCAACTGCAATGAGATTGCATGTAACTTAGCTGGGCTAATGAACAAGCGGTGACCGCTCGGTCTCGGATGAAGACCCGCGGATGAAGGAGTGCACTTGTGATTTCTTACGGACTTCTAAGAATAAGAAGAAAAAGACCAAGAAGCGGATGGACCACAAGCTAAGGACCTTAAGGGAAAGGGCAAGGCCGATGGTTCCAAAGAACAAGAAGAAGAAGGATTCTTGTCTCAAGTGCGGTGGTGGGCCTTGGGCTAGAGTGTCCGATTCTTCATGGCACTTCAGTACAAAACTTTTAGTTTTGGAAACAAATTGTTCTCTTGTATTTTCTACTTCTGGATCTGGATTGGTGCTAGTTCTCATATTTGTACCGTGAATCAGGATCTGGAACAAAGTAGGAAGCTTGGAGCTGGAGAAGTTATGATCACAGTCGGAAGCGGGCATAGTGTCGAGGCGACCGACATAGGATCACTTCTTTTGGGTTTAGAATCCGGCTTTGCTTTGACTTTAGAAGATGTACTTGTATTGCCCAAGGGGCACAAAAACATGTATCCATTCCGGTCATGGACCGAAAAGGCTTTTCATTTTTCATTGGTGATGGTTCCTGCAAATTTATTTCAGAAATAAACTAGTGGGTACTGCTACATTGTTAAATGGATTGTATCATCTAAATCTCAGCAACAAAGTAGTTGTGAATACTATGACTAGAAAATGTGGTAGGGATGAAACCAATCAAGTTTTGAAATGGCATCTTAGACTTGGTCATGTTGGTCAGACCAAGGTTTACAAGATGGAAAATGATGGACTTATGGGTCCATTAGGATCGGATCCCTTTCCTAATTGTGAATCTTGCCTTAAAGGCAAAATGACTAAGTCCCCCTTCAAGGGACTTTTGAAAGAGCCGCTGATAAACTGGGATTAATCCATACTGACATTAGTGGTGCTTTGGAATCAGCACGTGACGGATATCAATATTTTATTACGTTTACAGATGATCATACTAGGTATGGTTATGTATACTTAATGAAACATAAATCCGAGGCCTTTGAGAAATTCTAGGAATTCAAGGCCCTAGTCGAGAAACAAACTGGTAATCATATCAAAGCACTTCGGTCGGACTGAGGTGGCGAGTATATGAGTACGGAGTTTGACGAGTTCCTTAAGGAACATGGAATAGTTTCACAACTAACACCTCCAGGTACTCCTCAGTTAAATGGTGTGTCAGAAAGAAGGAACCGGACCCTATTGAACATGGTCCGTTCCATGCTAGGATATACTGACTTGCCGATTTACCTGTGGGGGTATGCACTCCTGACTGCCACGTATATCTTGAACAGATGTCCTTCCAAATCCGTTCCTAAAACTCCACATGAGATGTGGGAAGGAAGGAAACCAAGTCTTAATCATATTAGGATTTGGGGATGTCCCGCCTATGTCAAGAAGACTAAGGTGGAAAAGTTGGAAGGTAGGTCTGCGAAGAGACGTTTTCATTAGATTCCCGTCAGGGACGATGGGATATCTATTCTACATGCCCGAAGATCGAAAGATCGTTGTTGCTTTACAAGCACACTTCCTGGAAGATGATTTCATTCAGGAAGGCGGAGCAGGTAGAAGTATTTCTTTGGAACAATACAATGAAACTCCTAAGGAGACACCTGTGCAAAAAATTGGAACCGAACCTTCTGAAACACAAGTACAACCACCTAGTAGGTCTAGTAGGGTGTCTCAATTACCTAAGAGGTATAATTTTATGCACTTGGAGGAACTGGGTTTCCTCGAGGTTCCAAGTGATAAACAAGAGACCGACCCACGACCAATTACCTAGCAATGGTGGATGTAGACTCCATGAAATGGACTGTAGCAGTCTTCATGTAGTTGGGACCTTCATTTTGATGAGACGGTCAAAGAGTTTGACTTCGTGCAAAATGAAGAGGAATCTTGTGTATACAAGAGGGTTAGTGGGAGCAAGATCGCATTCTTAGTACTATATGTAGATGACATTCTACTAATAGGAAATGATGTGGGAATGCTTAGTTCTGTGAAAGATTGGCTTTCGAGTAATTTCTCCATGAAAGACTTGGGAGAAGCAACCTATATTCTTGGTATTCGGCTCTACCGGGATAGATCGAAGAGAACAACAGGCCTTTCCCAAGCCCTCTATATAGATAAGATCTTAAAGCGATTTAAGATGGATGATTCTAAAAGAGGGTTCCTACCGATGCAACATGGAATAAAACTCACCTTGAAGATGTGTCCTCAAAGTGAGGAACAACGCAAGGAAATGAGTAATATACCATATGATTCGGCCGTGGGTAGCCTTATGTATGCTATGTTGTGTACAAGACCTGACATCGCGCATGCTGTAAGCGTGGTGAGTAGGTTTCAGGCAAACCCAGGTAGGGAACATTGGACTGCTGTAAAGAATGTTCTCAAGTACTTGAGAAGAACTAGAGATATGGTTCTTATGTATGGCGGTGGAGAATTGGATGTGGTGGGATTCACTGATTCGGACTTCTAAGGACTGAAGGACGACTCGATGTCCACTTCTGGCTACATATTTAGTCTTAATGGAGGAGCAGTATCTTGGCGTAGTGCCAAGCAAAGCGCGACTGCTGATTCCACCTGTCAGGCTGAGTATCAAGCAGCCTCGGAGGCTTCCAAGGAAGGGTTCTGGATTAAGAAGTTTCTGGGAGAACTTCAAATGATACATTGTCTTTGAGCTGTTCATTTGTCTTTGCGACAACGACGGAGCTGTAGCGCAGGCCAAGGAACCGAGGTTTCACAACAGCACCAAACATATTGAGAGGAAGTATCATCTCATAAGAGAATTTGTTCGAAAGGGATACATTGTGCTGCACAGAGTAGACTCGGCCGACAACGTCGCCGATCCACTAACCAAGCCACTTTCTCAGACTAGCTTGGAACGTCATCTTGAGAACATGGGTATTAGATACCATAGTGTGTGGCATTGAGTGCAAGTGGGAGATTGTTAGGAGTATGCCCTCGAATGCCACTCAGAGGTTGTTGAGTGAGGGCATTGTACTTGTAATTATGTAAACCATTTATATAAGGCAAATGAATGTTTGTTTATTTACTGGTAGTTACTGGCATTCCTAACTCGTAAATAAACATATAGAAACTAGTCCGTGTATTTGAGAGCAAAACGTTCCACTCCTTATTGGATAAGGGGGTCGGCACTGGAAAGGTTATAGCTCAAATACTTAATTGTTCGAAAGTCGATGAAACTTGACTGGGCATTAAGTTTATGTGAAGACTTGTATGACGTGTTCTTTGACATGGAGAGTGCCTGTCGAACACTAATGGTTAGTGGGAGCACACATTATAGGTATGCTAATTGGATTAGTATACTCGAACCGACTCACCCTCGATTCGTCACATGGATTTCACTCCGGGACAGTCAATGACGGAATCGAAAGGTTGTGATAGGTATTCGTGAACCTTCGACTTGAGGATTTAGTAGGGATGTGCTTGTGACGTCAAGATTTTCATTAGAGTAGTTCGACCCTGTAAACCGAAAGGCGGGGGTCAACCTCGACGTGCATCTTGACGGGCAAGTAGCAGGTCCTACTGAATACCAAGATAGAATTCTTTCTCCCGTTAGTGAGCGGGTTATATGTCCTATGCGGTTATTGGCAGATGAGATCATAAGTCTTTGGCCAAAGCATTGGAGCTAGTTGTATTAGATACACGACAACTCGATGATCTCGATTTGCATTAACGCATGCATAGCGTCAAGTACAGATAGGGTTTGACTGACCGTGACCCTATAACTTGATCGGGACATTTGAAAGAAGAGTTTATACGTATACTGGTATTCACGACAGAATGGTTCTTGAATGATCCCAATCATTCGTTCTCAGTTGGGGTACAGTGTAGGCCGCCAGGCTGGCTAGGTGGTGATACTACTCTTTGGTTCCTCCCATTGCTGACTGAGACGGACCTACCGAGTCGCGCAATAGGATTGACGACGGAATGAATCAAGCTAATTCTCTCATTATGAATATTGGATATTGGATATCTAAATTTGGGACATTGGATGTTTAAATCGATTTATCGGATAAATTGATTTACGGCTTAATGGATTAAATATATCACTCGGTGATTAATTTAATTCATGAATATAATTATTTCTTGGAGAAATTAATTATGTTATTTTGTGTTTGATATGTTTAATTAATTGGATTAATTAATCGACACAAATACATCGGAACAGAATCGGAGTTTATCTGTTTGTACTCACGGGAGTCCGAAACGAACCGAACTCATTAGTTTTTCATGATAGCCGCCCCATTATGCTTCCACCCACTTTCCCATTGTCTTTTCTTCCATTTATTAAATGATGATAATGACTTGGTGGGACAAGACTTCATTTTACATGGGTTGTACGCATGAGGGTGGAAATAATATAAGATGATGTCTTTGACAAACTCTCCCAATACATTTTTGATTCCATTTCCAACGTGAGATTGAAGAGGAGAGAGAGATAGAAGTCTTCTTCACTTAACCTGTCATTGATCTCCTTCACTTAACCCTCTTATAGGTGTTACATTTGTTATGTAATTATCCCTTTCGTATATCTAAATAATAACGCATGTAACTTATTGGAAGTCAGAAAATACAAAATTTTCCAAATGATAACTTAACAAAATGGATACTTCTCTCCAAACCGACCTTATCCTACAGTCTCTCCCTGATTCCTTCTCACAGTTTGTTATGAACTTCAACTGCAATGAGATTGCATGTAACTTAGCTGGGCTAATGAACAAACTGGTGACCGCTCAGTCTCAGATGAAGACCCCGCGGATGAAGGAGTCTGCACTTGTGATTTCTTCTGGACTTCGGAAGTCTAAGAATAAGAAGAAAAAGACCAAGAAGCGGACTGGACCACAAGCTAAGGACCTTAAGGGAAAGGGCAAGGCCCCGCTGGTTCCAAAGAACAAGAAGAAGAAGGATGCTTGTCTCAAGTGCGGTGAGCTGGGCCACTGGGCTAGGGACTGTCCGATTCTTCATGGCACTTCAGGTACAGAACTTTTAGTTTTGGAAACAAATTGTTAACTCTTGTATTTTCTACTTCTGGATCTTGGATTACGGTGCTAGTTCTCATATTTGTACCGTGAATCAGGATCTGGAACAAAGTAGGAAGCTTGGAGCTGGAGAAGTTATGATCACAGTCAGAAGCGGGCATAGTGTCGAGGCGACCGACATAGGATAACTTCTTTTGGGTTTAGAATCCGGCTTTGTTTTGACTTTAGAAGATGTACTTATTTTGCCCAAGGGGCACAAAAACATTGTATCCATTCGGGTCATGGACCGAAAAGGCTTTTCATTTTTCATTGGTGATGGTTCCTGCAAAATTTATTTTAGAAATAAACTAGTGGGTACTGCTACATTGTTGAATGGATTGTATCATCTAAATCTCAGTAACAAAGTAGTTGTGAATACTATAACTAGAAAATGCGGTAGGGATGAAACCAATCAAGTTTTGAAATGGCATCTTAGACTTGGTCATGTTGGTCAGACCAAGGTTTACAAGATGGAAAAAGATGGACTTATGGGTCCATTGGGATCGGATCCTTTTCCTACTTGTGAATCTTGCCTTAAAGGCAAAATGACTAAGTCCCCCTTCACAGGGACATTTCAAAGAGCCGCTGATAAACTAGGATTAATCCATACTGATGTATGTGGTGCTTTGGAAGCAGCACGTGACGGATATCAATATTTCATTACGTTTACAGATGATCATACTAGGTATGGTTATGTATACTTAATGAAACATAAATACGAGGCCTTTGAGAAATTCCAGGAATTCAAGGCCCTAGTCGAGAAACAAACTGGTAATCATATCAAAGCACTTCGGTCGGACCGAGGTGGCGAGTATATGAGCACGGAGTTTGACGAGTTCCTTAAGGAACATGGAATAGTTTCACAACTAACACCTCCAGGTACTCCTCAGTTAAATGGTGTGTCAGAAAGAAGGAACCGGACCCTGTTGAACATGGTCCGTTCCATGCTTGAGCTATCTTGACTTGCCGATTTACGTGGGGTATGCACTGATCGCCGCGTATATCTTGAATAGATGTCCTTCCAAATCCGTTCCTAAAACTCCACATGAAATGTGGGAAGGAAGGAAACCAAGTCTTAATCATATTAGGATTTGGGGATGTCCCGCTTATGTCAAGAAGACTAAGGTGGAAAAGTTGGAAGCTAGGTCTGCGAAGGGACGTTTCATTGGATTCCCATCTGGGACGATGGGATATCTATTCTACATGCCCGAAGATCGAAGGATCGTTGTTGCTTTACAAGCACACTTCCTGGAAGATGAGTTCATTCAGGAAGGCGGAGCAGGTAGAAGTATTTCTTTAGAAGAATACAATGAAACTCCTCGAGAGACACCTGTGCAAGAAACTGGAACCGAACTTTCTGAAACACAAGTATAACCACCTCGTAGGTCTAGTAGGGTGTCTCATTTACCTGAGAGGTATGGGCTTGTGCACTTGGAGGAGCTGGGTCTCCATGAGGTTCCAAGTGATAGCCAAGAGACCGACCCGACGACCTATGACCAAGCAATGGTGGATGTAGACTCCGCGAAATGGCGTGAAGCTATGGAAGGTGAGATAGACTCGATGCATGTAAATCAGGTCTGGACTCTAGTAGACCGCCCCAAGGGCATAGTGCCCATTGGGAATAAGTGAATCAGCAAGAGAAAGACTGATGGTGATGGCAAGGTTGACGCCTATAAGGCCAGGCTTGTGGCAAAGGGTTATACCCAAAAGGAAGGAATTGATTACCACGATACCTTCTCGCCCGTAGCCATGATCAAGTCTATTCGCATGATGCTTGCTATAGCTGCCTACCACGATTATGAGATATGGCAAATGGACGTAAAGACGGCTTTCCTTAATAGATTCCTCGAGGAGGAAATCTATATGGAGCAG
>JAWKAU010000525.1:0-62000 GCA_033398695.1 Orobanche coerulescens | reverse complement strand
ATTTCAAACATCAAAATATGATGGTCAATCTATTCATCAATGGAATATTGATGGAAAATCAGAATATGAGATATTAAATACTCTCCAAGAAATGGGAATGGCTAAAACTGCCTATAAAATTCATAATTTAACTGATGATAATGCTGCGAGTCTTTTAATAACTGGTTTTACTGGTCAATTAAAAAACTGGTGGGATAATCAATTGGCTTTGGAAGACAAGCAATTCATTATGAGTCATAAATCAGAATATGATTTAGAAGATGGTACTACTCAAGAAAAGGCTGATGCCTGTGATTTCCTATTAGTTACTATTGCCATGTATTTTGTGGGAAATCCCAAAGAAGAATTAAATTCTTCTCAAATTGTTCTTTCAAATCTTAGATGTCCTTCTCTATCTGATTATAGGTGGTATAAGGATGTATTTTTAACAAATGTTTTAAAACGTCCTGATTGCAATCAATCCTTTTGGAAAGAAAGATTCATAGCAGGACTTCCCAAATTATTTGGAGAAAGAATTATTCAAAAATTAAAAAATGAAATGAATAATGAAACTGTAATACCCGGATTTTCAGTATAAATTTTTCGCGTTATTTTATCTGAGATATACTGTATAGTTTGGTATCTATACAGTATGGATAAAATAAATTGAGAACCGAGACAGTTATACTGGTGTGGTTACCGTTTTGGATTGACAGTTATATTGAGGATTTGCTGTATCAGGTTGAACTGATTTGGATATCAGGTATACCGTATGAGAATATTTTTGGATTCAGTATGTGTATTCAGTGTGCCGTATGTTTGTATTTCGTACGTCGAGACGTCAGGACATGAACAGTTGGATTTTTGGCTAAGTATAAAAGCCATTACGTACGTTAAGCCTTGGAGCTTACGTACGTAAAATGTGTTAGCTTACGTACGTTATATAGCGTACATAACGTACGTAACAAGAGGAATCGGACAATGGGGCCCGTGGTCGGCAGCTTTCGGCGCAGATGTTGACAGGTGAGTCAACGTACGTGTTACGTACGTTATACAGGATGTGTTACGTACGTAACACGACCATTGTACTGTAGCAAGTCAACGTACGTATTACGTACGTTATGGTGAAAGTGTTAAATGCGTGAAGTACGCAAAAGCAGTCGATTAACTCGGGTGAGTTAAATGCGCTACCAAGGTCAGATAAGCGTCGTAAGGGTTTATTACGTACGTTAACCAGGGAAGGTTACGTACGTAACGAGCTGGATTGTTTTATAAGGGGACGCCCGTCTTTCATTTCACTTCAGCATTTCTCTTCGTTTTTCATCTCCAAACATTGAGAGGGGGATATTTTGGCTCTCCTAATTCGATTTTAAGCTTGGGGACTTGGATTTGGAGCTTGGATATGGAGTTATTGATGATTCTTGAAGTGATTTCTTGTGTATTCCATCTTCTAAGAGGTATGTTGGATAATCCTCTCTTGAATTTCGGATTTTTGATGTTGTTGTTGATAAATGATTCGTAGGAAGATGATGATATGTTGGATTATGTCTTGATTATGTTGTTATGATTATGGAATCATAATATTCTTGATGTTCTTGGTAGTATTGCTTCGATTTTTGATGTTAAGGAGATCATATGTTGAAGAACACGATGATATATGCCTTGAATTATGGTTAAAGATTGGTTAGATGTTAGAAAACATCGGATTATGTTCTTTTATGGATTGTGAACGTGAATTCGGATAATTCGTGTTCTTGAAGAATTCATAAGTTATAAATGTTATGATTTTGGAAGGATTTCGAATAATTGGAATGTGAATATTCACGATAATACTCGGTAAATTGGTTTCTACAAATTTACTAGTATAACAAGAATAAGTCTTGTTTGATTCATGTTTGGAATTGAAGTTGGAATTGAAAATCCTTAATGTCGAGATGAATTGATCATTGATTTGATGAATACGTTTTAAGGTGTTGGTGTTTATATATGAATATGGAATATTCATATCTAGAACTAAGTTATGTGTTTTGGTACAATATTCGTATAGGAATACGAATATGATTTCGGATTTGATAAGTTTATGATTCACTTTTGAGTTTGAGAATTTATACGTATTGAACAAGTGTTCAATCCGGATAATGGAATTATTTGAAACCTTTGGAATATGGTTATCTATAATGTTGAATTGATCGGATCGTCAGGATTGATAATGATAACAGGTAATTGGTTTATATTATGAATTTACAAGGAGGAAACTTGTATCCGTATTTAAGATTGAATTTGGAATCGGTAATGTTAGACCCTTGTTGGTTTAAATTGATTATTGATATGATCTTCGGATTTTGGAATCGTATTGTGGTTTTGAATTCGTGTTTGATTGGTTCGGGTTGTTTGGATATGTGTTTAATCGGGATATTGTAGAACCGTTGTTGATCGGTTATTGATTGTTATTTGTGATCATCGAGTTACGGCTTGTATCGTGGATATGGGTTCGTATTTGTTGAGTTGGATTATTTGGTATTATGTATATGATCGAGGTTTCGTTGAACCGTTGAGTTTGTTGGTTGAGTATGTCGGTTATTGATTTTTATCGAATGTGTGTTAATCGGTTATTGCAATAGGTTGATATGTTTTGATCGTGGATTATGACCGTTGAGTTGCGGTTGAGGCTAAAGAGTTCGTAGATTGCTTTTGGTCGGGATTGAGGAGCTCGTAGACAAAGGCAATGGATATTGGTAATGGCTTCGTGGTATCGGTATCGAGGCAAGTTTATACTTGTTCAGTTTATAATATTTGATAAATGGTTTCGTTTTCATTTCATTTATAATTCATATAGCAATGTTGTTAGAAAGGTAAATTGTTGGTTAATGAGTTGTCTATCGTGCTCTGGTTTGTATTAAATCATAAGGTATATGATTTAATTGTGTTCAAGGAAGACGTGAGTTATCTTTGGTCAAGGATATAGAATATCGGATATCGAGGATAGTTATCGTGTCGATATTGATGTCGGGATGGTGGTTTGTTGGTATAAATGGACTATACCTATTTCGGGATTATTCGTATAACTGTGTATTCGTTCAGGGATGTTGTTCGTGGAAAGGATGTTGTCTCCGGCTTTGAGGTATTTTATGTATTGTTTAGTTATGAGATAATTATTATGTTGAGTTGTTGTATATGTTGAGGTTTCGTGTAACGAGTTTCATATCGGTTATTCGTTGAGGGATGTTGATCCCAGGACTGTTGTACTGAGATCGTAGATCGTGTTGGTCATTCATTTGGGGATGATGATCCCAGGATTGCTGTTTTGGATATTGATTAGTTGTGTCGACTTTTCATTGTCAGTCTGTTGTTGTTCACTTCGATGAGTCTTTTGATCCTTATTGGATATGTGTTTCTTTGAGTTTCGTTGTCATGTTGCATCGTGACATATCTAGAGTCATATCTGCGTTCCGATTGGATATTGTGTAGGATTTTTAGCCGGGCACATATATAGTCATGCGTGAATATTTTCCGTGAAAGGCTGTGCACACGAGATGTAGTTCGTTGAGGCTAATTAGGTACATTGTCCCACGTATATCCTGGATTCCGTATACGGGGTGGACATGTGCACTGACACATATTCGGATCGGGCGTACTATGATTTCCATCTTTGAGCCATATTGTTTGGTCGTTCATCCTCCATTTTATGGTTGGGTATGTTCGACGGTTTGTGACTGGTTGTTCATACGCCCGAGGGGTATGTTCGACAGTCAGAGTTATTTCTTTGAGATCCATTATTGTTGATCATTTGGAGTTTACCTTGTTGATGGTATTCTCAGTTATTATTGGTCTTTTGTTGATCATTTGGAGTTTACCTTGTTGATGGTATTCTCGATTATTGTTGATCCTTTGTTGATCGTGTCGGAGTTATCATGTTGATGGTATTCTCAGTTATCGTGATCCTTCGTTGGTCATATTGGAGCTATAATGTCGATGTTTCAGGATTTGTTATCATTATCATGTGGTAGTTGATCTACAGATATGTTGTGTATTATTGGTTTATACATGTTGAGATTTGATTGTGTAATCCCACGGACAGGATTTGACACAGATTGGATTATTTCCACACTTATGAGTTATATTGTCGGTATTTTTAGAATACAGTAGAGATGATTGTTGTTGAATTTATTTCGTCATTCGAGGATGCGAAATGTGGATTATGGTAAGGATTGGATTGTTGTGGATTGGTAAGGTTATGTCAGTAAGATTACTTTGGTAGTATTCTTACTATATTAGTACATTGGTATGTAATTATTTATGATGATGTGATCGATATCATTATTGAGTATTGTGGCTGACCCCGTCGTGGGCTTTATTTTTAGGTACTCGGAGATCAAGCTAGTAGCGGTCGTGAAGGGATGAGCTTCCCAATGTGATACTGGCTGTGGCTTGTTTTCGGAGAATTGAGTATTCTTTTCCGGTTATTTATTTCCGCTGCAAATGTGTATTTTGAACTATATTTATCCGCTGCGTGTGTATATCTCAAAGTGACTTTTCGGTATTTTTATCCGCTGCATGTGTGTATTTTAAATGGCCCTTTTGGCACTTTGCGAACTTGGGTTATTTCGTTAAACCTTTTCCTAAACTATTTTATAGGTACGTTTAAGCGGTGTCTTAACGTACATTTTGAACTATCGAGATTTGGCACTTCGCCTTGTATTTTCAAATGGTATTTTATGACGGTATTTCAAAATTATGCTTTTGAAAATATTTGAGTATTTAAAACATTACCGTCATCAGCCTTTTGGCGTTTTTGAATTGGTTTTGTAAACGGTTTTTAGCACAGGTGGGTTCGGCAGGACCCACGGCGCTGTAATATCCCGGATGGTTTTGGGGGTGTTACAGAAGATGGTATCGGAGCTTGGGTTTTGTGAAACCCAGGCGTGTGTGTTATGTGGCTCTACCGGTACGGTAGTAGCGTGATTTTTGAAAATGAGTTTATCTGACTTTTGAGTCAAACCGATTTTTGGAGTTTCCAAAATTTTCGTGATTCTTTTCAAACTGCTATTTGTGATATTGGTGTGCGTTGGTTCTGTTGAGACTTCGTATGGGAGTCATGTGCTAGTATCACGGGAGATCATCGGCTTCACGCACCTGTAAGTATATTGGTTTGGTTATTTCGCTTGTGGCGACGCTTGATTGTTTTTGTGATGAGTTGGAAAGTTTTGGATTTATCTGTTGTTGGTGACAGGTCGCAAGTTTCGAGGACGAAACTTATTTTAAGGGGGGTAGTATGTAATACCCGGATTTTCAGTATAAATTTTTTGCGTTATTTTATCTGAGATATACTGTATAGTTTGGTATCTATACAGTATGGATAAAATAAATTGAGAACCGAGACAATTATACTGGTGTGGTTACCGTTTTGGATTGACAGTTATATTGAGGATTTGCTGTATCAGGTTGAACTGATTTGGATATCAGGTATACCGTATGAGAATATTTTTGGATTCAGTATGTGTATTCAGTATGCCGTATGTTTGTATTTCGTACGTCGAGACGTCAGGACATGAACAATTGGATTTTTGGCTAAGTATAAAAGCCATTACGTACGTTAAGCCTTGGAGCTTACGTACGTAAAATGTGTTAGCTTACGTACGTTATATAGCGTACATAACGTACGTAACAAGAGGAATCGGACAGTGGGGCCCGTGGTCGGCAGCTTTCGGCGCAGATGTTGACAGGTGAGTCAGCGTCGTGTTACGTCGTTATACGAGGA
Organism: Orobanche coerulescens; assembly: GCA_033398695.1. Lineage (NCBI taxonomy): Eukaryota > Viridiplantae > Streptophyta > Magnoliopsida > Lamiales > Orobanchaceae > Orobanche > Orobanche coerulescens. The sequence continues at coordinate 56,263 of JAWKAU010000525.1, read as the reverse complement.
TGTGTTACGTGCGTAACGACCATTATCTTGTAGCAAGTCAACGTCGTATTAAATGCGTTATGGTGAAAGTGTTACGTGCGTAAGGAAATACGCAAAGCAGTCGATTAACTCGGGTGAGTTACGACGCTACCAAGGTCGAGATAGCGTACGTAAGGGTGTATTACGTCGTTAACCGAGGAAGGTTACGTGCGTAGCAATGGATTGTTTTATAAGGGGACGCCTTGTCTTTCATTTCACTTCAGCATTTCTCTTCGTTTTTCATCTCCAAACATTGAGAGGGGGATATTTTGGCTCTCCTAATTCGATTTTAAGCTTGGGGACTTGGATTTGGAGCTTGGATATGGAGTTATTGATGATTCTTGAAGTGATTTCTTGTGTATTCCATCTTCTAAGAGGTATGTTGGATAATCCTCTCTTGAATTTCGGATTTTGATGTTGTTGTTGATAAATGATTCGTAGGAAGATGATGATATGTTGGATTATGTCTTGATTATGTTGTTATGATTATGGAATCATAATATTCTTGATGTTCTTGGTAGTATTGCTTCGATTTTTGATGTTAAGGAGATCATATGTTGAAGAACACGATGATATATGCCTTGAATTATGGTTAAAGATTGGTTAGATGTTAGAAAACATCGGATTATGTTCTTTTATGGATTGTGAACGTGAATTCGGATAATTCGTGTTCTTGAAGAATTCATAAGTTATAAATGTTATGATTTTGGAAGGATTTCGAATAATTGGAATGTGAATATTCACGATAATACTCGGTAAATTGGTTTCTACAAATTTACTAGTAAAACAAGAATAAGTCTTGTTTGATTCATGTTTGGAATTGAAGTTGGAATTGAAAATCCTTAATGTCGAGATGAATTGATCATTGATTTGATGAATACGTTTTAAGGTGTTGGTGTTTATATATGAATATGGAATATTCATATCTAGAACTAAGTTATGTGTTTTGGTACAATATTCGTATAGGAATACGAATATGATTTCGGATTTGATAAGTTTATGATTCACTTTTGAGTTTGAGAATTTATACGTATTGAACAAGTGTTCAATCCGGATAATGGAATTATTTGAAACCTTTGGAATATGGTTATCTATAATGTTGAATTGATCGGATCGTCCGGATTGATAATGATAACCGGTAATTGGTTTATATTATGAATTTACAAGGAGGAAACTTGTATCCGTATTTAAGATTGAATTTGGAATCGGTAATGTTAGACCCTTGTTGGTTTAAATTGATTATTGATATGATCTTCGGATTTTGGAATCGTATTGTGGTTTTGAATTCGTGTTTGATTGGTTCGGGTTGTTTGGATATGTGTTTAATCGGGATATTGTAGAACCGTTGTTGATCGGTTATTGATTGTTATTTGTGATCATCGAGTTACGGCTTGTATCGTGGATATGGGTTCGTATTTGTTGAGTTGGATTATTTGGTATTATGTATATGATCGAGGTTTCGTTGAACCGTTGAGTTTGTTGGTTGAGTATGTCGGTTATTGATTTTTATCGAATGTGTGTTAATCGGTTATTGCAATAGGTTGATATGTTTTGATCGTGGATTATGACCGTTGAGTTGCGGTTGAGGCTAAAGAGTTCGTAGATTGCTTTTGGTCGGGATTGAGGAGCTCGTAGACAAAGGCAATGGATATTGGTAACGGCTTCGTGGTATCGGTATCGAGGCAAGTTTATACTTGTTCAGTTTATAATATTTGATAAATGGTTTCGTTTTCATTTCATTTATAATTCATATAGCAATGTTGTTAGAAAGGTAAATTGTTGGTTAATGAGTTGTCTATCGTGCTCTGGTTTGTATTAAATCATAAGGTATATGATTTAATTGTGTTCAAGGAAGACGTGAGTTATCTTTGGTCAAGGATATAGAATATCGGATATCGAGGATAGTTATCGTGTCGATATTGATGTCGGGATGGTGGTTTGTTGGTATAAATGGACTATACCTATTTCGGGATTATTCGTATAACTGTGTATTCGTTCAGGGATGTTGTTCGTGGAAAGGATGTTGTCTCCGGCTTTGAGGTATTTTATGTATTGTTTAGTTATGAGATAATTATTATGTTGAGTTGTTGTATATGTTGAGGTTTCGTGTAACGAGTTTCATATCGGTTATTCGTTGAGGGATGTTGATCCCAGGACTGTTGTACTGAGATCGTAGATCGTGTTGGTCATTCATTTGGGGATGATGATCCCAGGATTGCTGTTTTGGATATTGATTAGTTGTGTCGACTTTTCATTGTCAGTCTGTTGTTGTTCACTTCGATGAGTCTTTTGATCCTTATTGGATATGTGTTTCTTTGAGTTTCGTTGTCATGTTGCATCGTGACATATCTGGAGTCATATCTGTAATACCCGAGATTTCTGTTATGTAATTAGAACTTGTGATATTGTAATGATTGTACTTTTGTCTGAGTACTATTCTCCGTATTTCATAATCCGATGTTGTCGAGTGTATAATTTCGTGTATGTGTTTTAGAGATTGAAATTCTGTACATGTAGCGCACGCTACAGGCTGAGTGTAGCGTACGCTAACGGGGATTCATAGCGCACGCTACAGAGGGTCATTAGCGCACGCTATGCTTGGTCAAATCGATTGAGACGTGCGGTAGGTGAGATCTGGCCGGGGGACCCTTGTCGGATTGTGTCGGATGTACCTGGACGGCTTTCGGGAAAAGCCGAGTCAACGCCTTAGCGCACGCTACAGGTATATGCGTAGCGCACGCTAAGTGCCGAGTACAGTTTAGACTGTGAGCCATTAGCGCACGCTACGAACAGGGTCTAGCGCGCGCTAATAGCCATTTATTATAAATAGGACAGCATCCTATTCGAGATTTCAGTTTTCTCTTCTCTCAGTACCCGAATTCCTACACTTAGAACATAACTTCCTTCACCCCAAACACTTCATATCAACATCCTGATTCGTGATTTAAGATCGTATATCATTGGAGATTGGTGTTCAAGCTTTCGGTGTCGGATTGCTTCATTTTCCTCCGTATTCTTCACTACTTTGAGGTAGGTGATTCTTCACTGATGTTAGTAATGTTCCTAAGGAAGTTTGAATCATGTTTTGATAGCAAGTATTTCGTTTATAATCGGTCATCACATGTTAGAAGGATACTTTTGACGTATCGGCACTATATATCGTATGAACCTTTGAACCATCTTATTATAAGGACTCCTAAGCGTTTTCAAATCGATTTATGGTTAGTAATCGGAGATTACCTAGTTCGTATGTTTTACGTAAGGAATCATATGTTTTGGGACTTGGAATAATCGGAACTTGGTATATTTCGTGAAGATCTTAGAAAAGATATGTTGATGAGAGGATTATCCGTATATTTGTGCCTCATGATCATGGAACTTCCACAAACCTTATTTGCATGATATGCCCGAGGATAACTTGTATTATCACGGTAGAATTCTTGAGTTCTCCACTGTTCAACCCAGTTTTTCCGTTAGCAGTATTCTGCCATGCAACGTTAGCGCACGCTAACATATGTGAGTTAACGTGCGCTATCGGGGTTCAGTTAACGTATTAAACGTACGTAGCGTACGTTATGTATCGACCGTTCAAGCGCCGATTCATAACTAGCGCCGCGCTAGTCTTACACGATAGCGTACGCTAACGAGCTGCTTAAGCGCCGCGTTACGTAAATACGTAGCGCACGCTTCATGATCGAGCGATTGGTTATTTTGAGCTTTTCGGCCATAGACCGAATTGTTAGGCCATCGTTCGACTTGAGATGATTTGTATATCGTTCCTTTTGTTAAGGTTCGAGCTTGTTACGTTGATCGAAGTAGGCGGCCTTCGAGTGTGTCGAGATCTTTGAAGTGTTTTGTCCTTGCCATTTTCGAGGCAAGTATCATATGTCGAGTTCGATTTATATTGAATCTTTGATCATGCTTGTGGTTTTGTTCATATTGTTGAATATGAGATGTATTTCTGAAAATTCTCATGATATTGGTTGATTATTTGTTCGTATTGATGAACATATTGAAATGCATATGTGTATGCATAGTTGATTGATTATGGTATAAATGATCCGAGGGGATCATGAGGATCTATGCTGAGGGCGCTGGATCGAATGTCCACCATGCGTTGGTCCGACGGGATCATCATGGGGATCTATCTTGAGGTCATTTGGATCGGCTGGGCCGGGTTTTCCACCATGCGTTGGTCCGACGGGATCATCAAGGGGATCTATACCAAGGGCGCTGGATCATGGATTAGCTTTGTATTATGTTGATGGTTTCGTGAGGATTCGCATCGTTGGATTCGGTTAGCGTAAGTACGTTTTGCATGTTTTATTATGCATTGATGATTTATTGTATTATGATAGTTGTACTAGCATCGTTTTGCTAACCCCTTCGGGAGTGGACATTGTTTTGATGTTCGGGTAGCCGAGGAGCGGGAGACAACCACGATGCAAGCGGAGACGATGAAATGGCTCAGTGATGTGATTGATGTTATTGTTATTGTGATTTGTCTTCTTGTTTCGTTTAGTACTCGAGTACGTCTGTTTTAATAATGTCTTTTCGATATGGTTGTATAAATTAACTCTTTGATCGGTTGAATCAAATATGTCTTTGAACTTCAGTTGTACGATTGGTTTATATTTACACTCTTTTTAAAATTAGCCTTGTAAATCCTTACCTAAAGGGTTTATGGCGCTGTAATTATTCCGAATATCTCGGGGTGTTACAATATCTGCGTTCCGATTGGATATTGTGTAGAATTTTTAGCCGGGCACATATATAGTCATGCGTGAATATTTTCCGTGAAAGGCTGTGCACACGAGACGTAGTTCGTTGAGGCTAATTAGGTACATTGTCCCACGTATATCCTGGATTCCGTATACGGGGTGGACATGTGCACTGACACATATTCGGATCGGGCGTACTATGATTTCCATCTTTGAGCCATATTGTTTGGTCGTTCATCCTCCATTTTATGGTTGGGTATGTTCGACGGTTTGTGACTGGTTGTTCATACGCCCGAGGGGTATGTTCGACAGTCAGAATTATTTCTTTGAGATCCATTATTGTTGATCATTTGGAGTTTACCTTGTTGATGGTATTCTCAGTTATTATTGGTCTTTTGTTGATCATTTGGAGTTTACCTTGTTGATGGTATTCTCGATTATTGTTGATCCTTTGTTGATCGTGTCGGAGTTATCATGTTGATGGTATTCTCAGTTATCGTGATCCTTCGTTGGTCATATTGGAGCTATAATGTCGATGTTTCAGGATTTGTTATCATTATCATGTGGTAGTTGATCTACAGATATGTTGTGTATTATTGGTTTATACATGTTGAGATTTGATTGTGTAATCCCACGGACAGGATTTGACACAGATTGGATTATTTCCACACTTATGAGTTATGATGATGTTTTGAGGATTGTCGGTATTTTTGGAATACAGTAGAGATGATTGTTGTTGAATTTATTTCGTCATTCGAGGATGCGAAATGTGGATTATGGTAAGGATTGGATTGTTGTGGATTGGTAAGGTTATGTCGGTAAGATTACTTTGGTAGTATTCTTACTATATTATTACATTGGTATGTAATTATTTATGATGATGTGATCGATATCATTATTGAGTATTGTGGCTGACCCCGTCGTGGGCTTTATTTTTAGGTACTCGGAGATCAAGCTAGTAGCGGTCGTGAAGGGATGAGCTTCCCAATGTGATACTGGCTGTGGCTTGTTTTCGGAGAATTGAGTATTCTTTTCCGGTTATTTATTTCCGCTGCAAATGTGTATTTTGAACTATATTTATCCGCTGCGTGTGTATATCTCAAAATGACTTTTCGGTATTTTTATCCGCTGCATGTGTGTATTTTAAATGGCCCTTTTGGCACTTTGCGAACTTGGGTTATTTCGTTAAACCTTTTCCTTGTAATATCCGTAATATTTCTATTTTTAGAAGTTTCCATTTTTGGTGTATGTCTATTTTTATTGACTCGCTTGTGACCGTTTCGACATTTTGAATCTATTTTGTTCTTGGAGTTTTTCCATTTGGACGAGTTTTGATGATGTTTTCACGTAATTTCATTTTATGACATGTTTTGCCGTATGAACGTTCGATTCTTGTAAAACTCGTTCGTTTCCGTTGTTTCTTGGTTTGTGCAAGTTCGTATGGTTGAGTTGGTCATGTGGAGACTTTCGGGTCGTAAATCCGACGTCGTTTCGTGATTTTCGGGCACTTGGGCCATTTTTGTAATTTCCTAATAGTTTAGGGAATCTCGTTTTCGTTGTCGCATTACGGACCCTTCAGTGGTCGGAATTGTATTTTTCTTTCAGCGCTTAGCTCCGTCGTCTTGTATGCTTCGTGTTCATGTTTACGGATTACGGTTTCGTAAATGCGTATCGTGTATCGTACCCTCGGCTGACTTGCTGGCGATATGACATCGGCCCGATCTTGTGTAGGTAGCGCACGCTACCTTTGTTGCCTTACGTGCGCTATCGAAGAGCGATTAGCGTCGCTAACCCTTATTGTTAGCGTACGCTAACGAATGGTGGCGATAGCCATCGGACTGTCGCGGCCCCGTTAGCGCACGCTACATATGGCGATTAGCGTGCGCTAACTTCACACTATATAAGCCAGTAGTGATTTTGAAGCGTGATTTCATTCTTTTTCCTTCGTTTCTTCGACGTGCGACCTCAGAGGCGATTTCCATCAGTTCCGATCGGCGTTCTTTTCACATTCCATCACCGTAGAGTTGTGCCAACATATTATCATCATCAGCATAATCGTCATCCATCATCCGAAATCAAGGTATTTTCGTCTAGAACCCTAACTCGTCAAATTTGGGGGTTTTTCCGGGTTTTGCTAATTGGAACCGAATTATTCCAGTATGTTATGATATTCTTCACCGATTGTGATTATTGAATGATTCCAAATCCAGTTTCCTTGATTTTAATCCGCGAATCATCAATACGGGGAGATTTTGCGTAAACCCTCACCCGTATTGATTGAACGTCTTTTGTCGTTAATTGTAATCGGGGTTTTGGGAGTATTCCTTTCGATTATTGATGTCCGTTGGGACTGAGTTATGCTAATTCTTCGTTTAGGAACCGTCGTTTTCCATTCGGATCATCCGTAGTCATTTTTCACTTCCGATTCTTCGAAGAATGTCTCAAAGGCAAGTACTTTACATTTGTTTACATGTTCTAGTATTTGAATTATGGCTATATGTGGTTGTTGTGGGAAGATATGTGTATGTTCACCTAGGGACGGTCCGACGGGGCCTCTAGGGATACGTATTGCCGTGAGTGTGCGTATCGTGAACTGTGGTTAGCCACCCAGGGATGTCCGACGGGACTCTGCGGGGTACGGTGGCCATGAGTCTCGTACCAACGGTTAACTTTGAATTGTGATTTGTTGGAGATAATGTGTTTTGTGATTGTAAATATTCCGGAATATAAAATGTTTTCTAAAATGACTTTTTGGCGCATATATTCATCTGATTAGAATGTAGTTCAAATGGATTGTACTTGCACTAGCAGTTGTCGCTAACCCCTTAAATGGGGGAAATACTTTTTGTATTTCAGGTATTGATCGTGGGGACAAGCGAGCACTCGAGCCGTATGAGGATGATGGGCAAGCATGATATTGTCCAGTAAATGATTTTCGGTGTCATGTCTGTCGGTTATTATTATTGATGTCTGATTTTGGGATTTATGTATTATAAAAATTGGTTTAAGTACTCGAGTACTTCTTTTGCAAAATTGTTAATGTTGTGTTCCCGTTTTGGGAAATGGATTGTTGTTGGATTCTATTGGTCGGATTGTAGTCTTTTATTTTGAGTCGTCATTTTATTGATGATTGTTGTCGTTGGCAAAGGTCTTGTTGGTATGTTAGCCGGGTGGATTCCACAGTGTGGGGTCCACGGCGCTGTAATATGCCCTGAATGTCTTGGGGGTGTTACATAATATGGTATCAGAGCTTAGGTTTATGGATACCTAGGCTGTCGGTTATTTGGGTCTAGTTAAGTGTCGTTTTTGGGACAGTATCACTGCTATGCCATCATCTCAGTACGCCGGTGCTCGTAAGTTTTCCTAACTTGACTCGTTTCACCGTTACATTTCTATTCTGTCTTAGTATCTTTTGCGTTTTGCGTTTGAATTGTACTTACCGTTGCTTCTTGAGAATTCCTGCCGGTAGAGGACGCGGGCCTTGGTCGCGGGCCTTGTAGGGGACGTGGCGGCCGGTGGCGGCCATGTCCGATCACTCGGGAAGCGATCGGCGATGCCCTCTTTGTCGAATAGTGTTCCCCTAGTTCGGAGGTCGGCGGGACCGATCTGCTAGCTCGGTAATGCTCATGAGAATGTTGGAGTGGCCAACATATTACGGCAAGTAGCGAACCGGATGACGCTGCGGCTCGAGGCCGTTACAGTCGGCCATGCTAATGCCAACCCGGTTCCGCCCTCTGGATCCGGTAATGATAAGCTACTCGGGGCGTGATTCGTATCGTCCTCCGCAGATTTGATGGTGCTTGACCCTTACGGTTGGGAGAATTGGTTATTCGAGTTGGAGAAAGTGTTTGAGGCTAATTGTTAGGAGAGGAAAGTACCCATTGCTCGGTACTTCCTCGCCAAGGAGGCGCGGCGTGGTGGCAAGCGGTGAAACCGCGTGACCAAGGCAGCTACGTGGGCGAGTTTCGAGATCGATGGAAGATGAATACATCCTTGGCCGGTGAAAGAGGAGGATCCGAGCCTTCTTTGAGGCTAAGCCCCAAGATGTTCCTATTTCTCAAGCTATCAAGGACTACAATCAACGGTACTACGTGAGAAACCAAGTCCGAGATGAGCTAGATAAGATCCGCCACTTTGATATGCGGATGAAGCCGAGGGTGCGCCACTACATGTCTGGTCTGGGGTGCACGACTTTGAAAGATTATTAGAATAAAGCGATGGCTTACGAGATGTCGTTTTCTGCCACAGAGACGGCAGCTGAAGGAAAGAAGCAGAAGACCTCCGGTCCGGTTTCGGGAGGCAAGTCAGGAGGGTATCCGAAGGCTCAGTCTGGTTCGCGAGTCTTCGGGAGTCAGTCGCCATCAGTTGGTCGAGGGAACGGTTCTAGGTCTGCTCCTGCTGGTTCCGTTCGTGGTCCTACATGCTTCAACTGTAGTCGTCCGGGCCACATGATGAGTGAGTGTGATAGGCCTCCGATTCAGTGTCTTGCTTGTGGTCGTATGGGTCACCGTGCTAAGTTTTGTACGGATGCAGCTCGGGCTCGATTACTCGGATATCTGCTCCAGTGCGGGAGAGCCGAGTGTGAATCGAGGCAAGCGGTTCCTCGGCCAAGCAGAGTTTTGGTAGAGGTCGAGGTCGTGGTCGGCCTTCTAGAGGAGCTTCTAGTGCGGGGTCTGTTCCGCCCCGTGTGTATGAGATGAGGCGAGCCGGAGATCCCGACGCGACGGTGGCTACAGGTACCGTCCACATCCTTGACCATCCTGTTTCCGTATTGTTCGATTCTGGTGCTACGCATTCTTTTATATCTATGGATTGTGTGTGTCGTCTGCATTTTGATTTCCTTGTTGCTTGTGAGCCTTTTGTTGTTAAACTTCCTAGCGGGGATAGCATCGTGGGGGACCGTGAGATTAGAGATTTTTCTGTGAGTATCGCGGGGAGGGATTGGCCTTCTAATCTGATTGCGGTAGATATTAGAGATGAGGATTTGATTCTGGGTGAGGATTGGCTGGACCGTCATGGGGCGATCATGAATTATAGAACGAGGACTGTTACGATGTTAGCCTCTGATGGTACCGAGCATTCCTTTGTGGGGCGTAAGCAGAGTAGCCAGAGATTACTGATCAGCGCCTTAAAGGCGGTGAGACTTCTTCGAGGAGGTTGCACGGGTTATTGGTGTTACGCTTTGAGATCGGAAGAAGGGGGAGTCGAACTCTCGTCTATTCCGGTAGTATGTGAGTATCCTGACGTTTTTCCAGATGAGTTGCCGGGTTTGCCACCGGACCGAGAGGTTGAATTTACCGTCGATTTAGAGCCGGGTGCAGCACCTATCTCTAAGACGCCATACCGTATGGCGCCTGCCGAGATGCTTGAGTTGAAGAAAGCATTGGGAGAGTTGTTAGACATGGGATATATTCGACCGAGCGCTTCGCCTTGGGGCGCACCGGTCCTATTCGTAAAGAAGAAGGATGGGTCACTTCGTTTGTGCATCGACTACCGAGAGTTGAACAAAGTGACCATCAAAAACAAATATCCACTCCAGGATTGATGACTTGTTTGATCGGTTGCAAGGAGCGGCCGTGTTTTCGAAGATTGATTTGAGATCGGGGTATTATCGGCTCGAGTGAAGGATACCGATATTAGAAGATGGCCTTTCGGACGAGATACGCTCACTACGAGTTTGTGGTTATGCCTTTTGGGCTAACCAACGCACCAGCCGTGTTCATGCAGCTTATGAACAAAGTCTTTATCGAGTACCTCGATAAGTGTGTAGTCGTTTTTATCGACGACATCCTGATTTACTCGAGGAGCGAGGAGGAACACGCCGTCATTTGCATATTGTGTTAGATATTTTGAGAACTCGGCATCTTTTGCGAAGTTCTCAAAGTGCGAGTTTAGTTACGGGAAGTTATGTTTCTCGGTCATGTGATCTCGGCCGAGGGTGTTCATGTGGACCCACATAAGGTAGAGCGGTGTTGGATTGGGCGCCGCCAAGAACGTGAAAGAGGTCCTTGATTTTGGGATTAGTCGGGTATTATCGTAGGTTCGTCGAGGGTTCTCTAAACTTGCTCGACCTCGGCTCGATTATTCTGAAGTCGAGAGAAGTTTGTGTGGACCGATGAGAGGAGAATAGTTTTGAGGAGTTGAAGAAGCGGTTGACGACCGCTCCTGTTTGGGCTTTACCGAGTGGTAATGATGGTTTCTCCGTTTATAGTGATGCTTCGGGCCAAGGGCTCGGATGCGTACTTATGCGGCACGGGAGGACGATTGCCTATGCTTCCGTCGGTTGAAACCGTATGAATTGAATTACCTACGCACGATCTTGAGTTGGGCCTTGATTGTGTTTGCGTTGAAAATGCAGCGTCATTACTTGTATGGCTCGTCGTGTCGATTTTCACCGATCACAAGAGCACAAGTACATCTTCACGCGAAGGAGCTTAATATGAGACAGAGGAGATGGTTGGGCGATTAAGGATTACGATCTTGAGATCCTCTATCATCAGGGCAAGGCTAATGTGGTAGCAGATGCCTTGAGCCGAAATCGGTATCGCTTGGGCGCTTGAGTTACTCACGGCCCGGTCGGGACTTCGGCGAGTTTATGAGGTTGAGCATTGAGATTATCTTGCCGAGAGAGTTCGGGTAGTTGCGTACTCTTGAGATTTCTTCATCTGCAGTCGAGGACATTAAGTCGGGACAGTTAGAGGATCCGATGTTTATTCGGCTTCGAGAGAGTGTAGGAAAGGGGAAAGCCCGGGATTCGTTATTCATGAGGACGGCGTGTTGAGATTCCGAGGTCGGTTGTGTGTTCGAGCGACTCGGAGGCGAGGCGAGCATTATGCGAGAGGCTCATGCGTCACCATACTCGATCCATCCGGACTCGAGTAAGATGTATAAAGATCGAGGAAGAATTTACGGTGGAGCGATATGAAGAAGGAGGTAGTTCGGTTTGTAGCTAAGTGTTTGACTTGTCGGCAAGTCAAGATTGAGCATCGGCGGCAGTGGATTATTGAAACCACTTCCGTTAGGAATGGAAGTGGGAGGACATCTCTATGGATTTTGTCACGAGTTTACAGGGACGAAGACGGTATGAATATGGTATGGGTGATTGTAGACCCGTTGTGAAGTCGGCACATTTCACGGGCATCAAGGATACTTGGGGTCGGAAAAGTTGGCTCGTATTTTTATCACTCGGATAGTGAGGCTTCATGGTACGCCGAGGACCATTATTTGAGACAGAGATGGCGATTTGTATCGCATTTTGGCGGGCGGTGCATAAGGCATTGGGGACTCGGCTACGTTTGAGCACCCGTTCCATCCCGAGGCCGATGGGCGGTCGAACGTACCATTCGGACGTTCGAGGATTTGTTGCGCGTGTGCGTTAGTGGAGTAGTAATTGGGAGGAGCATTTGGCCTTAATTGAGTTTGCTTATAATAATAGGCGCACGCGCGTCGATTAAGATGGCACCGTATGAGGCACTTTATGGCGGCGTTGCGATCACCGATATGTTGGGATGAGCCGTCCGATTTGGTTGGCACCGAGCCGGACCTTGTGTTGGAGACGAGGAGAAAGTTGAATTGATTAGAAAGAGGATGTTGGTTGCTCGAGTCGGCGAAATCTTATGCGGATGTTAGGCGTAGACCCTTGGAGTTTGAGGTGGGAGATCACGTTACGTTGAGAGTATCTCCGACGAAAGGGGTTTTCCGTTTTGGGAAGAAGGAAACTCGGCCCGAGATATATTGGACCCTTGAGGTATTGGAGAGTCGGCGAGTTGGCATACCGTTTGGCTTTACCTCCGTCGCTGAGTCATGTACATAGTGTATTTCACGTTTCCCAGTTGAGGAAGTACGTTCCGGACCCGTCCCACATTATTGACTTTGGGGATGTGGAGATCGAGAAGGATATTACGTTTGAGGAGAGGCCCGTCAGAATTTTGGAACGTCGTGACAAACAGTTAAGGCACAAAACCATTCCTTTGGTTAAGGTGCAATGGTCGAGGCACGGAGTAGAAGAAGCGACGTGGGAGCTAGAGGAGGATATGCATTCGAGATACCCCGAGCTTTTTGATTCTTAAGTTTCGGGACGAAACTTTATTTTAGAGGGGGAGAATGTAATATCCGTAATATTTCTATTTTTAGCAGTTTCCATTTTTGGTGTATGTCTATTTTTATCGACTCGCTTGTGACCGTTTCGACATTTTGAATCTATTTTGTTCTTGGAGTTTTTCCATTTGGACGAGTTTTGATGATGTTTTCACGTAATTTCATTTTATGACATGTTTTGCCGTATGAACGTTCGATTCTTCTAAAACTCGTTCGTTTCCGTTGTTTCTTGGTTTGTGCAAGTTCGTATGGTTGAGTTGGTCATGTGGATACTTTCGGTTCGTAAATCCGACGTCGTTTCGTGATTTTCGGGCACTTGGGCCATTTTTGTAATTTCCTAATAGTTTAGGGAATCTCGTTTTCGTTGTCGCATTACGGACCCTTCAGTGGTCGGAATTGTATTTTTCTTTCAGCGCTTAGCTCCGTCGTCTTGTATGCTTCGTGTTCATGTTTCTGGATTCTGGTTTCGTCGTGTGTATCGTGTATCGTACCCTCGGCGGACTTGCTGGCGATATGACATCGGCGATCTTGGCTCTTTGTGTAGGTAGCGCACGCTACCTTTGTTGCCTTACGTGCGCTCAAGAAGAGCGATTAGCGTCGCTAACCCTTATTGTTAGCGTCGCTAACGAATGGTGGCGATAGCCATCTGGTATCGCGGCCCGTTAGCGCCGCGCTACATATGGCGATTAGCGTGCGCTAACTTCACAATTATATAAGCCCGGTAGGCGATTTTGAGCACTTGATTTCATTCTTTTTCCTTCGTTTCTTCGACGTGCGACCTCAGAGGCGATTTCCATCAGTTCCGATCGGCGTTCTTTTCACATTCCATCACCGTAGAGTTGTGCCAACATATTATCATCAGCATAATCGTCATCCATCATCCGAAATCAAGGTATTTTCGTCTAGAACCCTAACTCGTCAAATTTGGGGGGTTTTCCGGGTTTTGCTAATTGGAACCGAATTATTCCAGTATGTTATGATATTCTTCACCGATTGTGATTATTGAATGATTCCAAATCCAGTTTCTGTAACACCCCCAATCCACTCAGGGATATTACACGCCGTAGACTCCTTTCCACAAGGAGCTACCAGGCAGGAGACTACAAATCAAAACCCACATGCGGTCAACTTGACCAAAACATAATACCGTAGACCGATTAGGTCTCTCAAAACATAGCATAACCGTACATCTGATGAAACTAAATTACAACTCGATCACATAGTACATAAAATGTCCATCCCCTCAAGGATGACAAGAACTCAATGACATATCACCGCAGACTGACAGACTACAAGCCGTGACTAGTATGTTGCATTGCATCATCCTCCGAGCCAATCCTGTGGTTGCTCACTCTCGATCGAACACCTGGAATAAATAACAAAATCCCCAACGAGGGGTTAGCGATGGAATCGCTAGCAAGTAACCAAGCTATACAATTATATATCAAGAATACAACCGTTATGAAAATAACATTTCGACAAGGTAGTAACACGATCCCCGAGTCTAAAGTCTTTTGAAAATTTATTCCTTTAAAACAAACCATGGGGATTACTTCAGAAATTATTGTAAGAGATTATTTAGAGACTTCGGGGGTCTCAGTGTAAAATCCTGAAATATGAATGTTTTTCCTTTTCAAAAGGTTTTCTTTCAAAATCATACAAATGATTTTATTCTCAACTCAAACCTCAAGACCAAAACCATATTCACCAATATAATCGGGATTCAAGATTCAAAACATAAACAATTCAGAGATATCAAATCAACAGTCAAAACGTCTCCGTGGCCCCAAAGGGTCCCACCTGGATTAGTCATCAAGAATAAACTCGAACACACCCATAAGTTATCTTGACATCGCACTCGCAAGTGAAGATTCTCGGAGCCCTCTCCAGACCTACCCGATTAGATAACCTTATGGTTAAATCATAACATCTGGCCGTACTCGCAAGCACGCGCCTCCGGAGGCCTCGACGGACCCTACCCGGATAACACCATTCAAGCACGCCCATAAGTTATCATGACATCGCACTCGCAAGTGCCGATTCTCGGAGCCCTCCCCAGACCTACCCGAATTGATAACCTTATGGTCACAACATAACGTCTGGCCGTACTCGCAAGCACGCTCCTCCGGAGGCCTCGACGGGACCCTACCCGGACAACATCTCAATTCGCTAAGATACACAACAACAACAAAGGCACAATATTCACTACAACCGGAAACACGTAACATATAAGTTAATGTAACATAACTTCCACAAAGGCACAACATCCACAGCAAACCATCATTCGGGAAAAAGGCCAACGAGCAAATAATACAAGTATTACGCGATTCCACAATTCTTGATTAACTACTCATTTCTAGTATTTATTTTAACAAAATAACATGAAGAGGTAGTTATCATTATTCTTGAAACTAAAGTTTACGTTGGTAATTACCTTCATAAAATCACATCTTCATTTAAAGTAAGTTACGGTTAAATATACCGTCACTAACGAGTCCACGTTAAATTCACGACACATCACATTCTCAAAGTATAAAGAATATAGACGAGATACTCGCCTCAAGTCCAACGCACGCGGAGCAACGGGAAAGCTCGACTTAATGACCGCTACCGAACACTCCGAAGAACACGATTCAACCGGGAAGCTCGGACCACGTAGAAGACAACGACCGGGAGGGTTCCGTCTCGAGTTATTCACAAGAATTCGACCCTTACCATATCTAATCCATAAATCTACAATCATACGCGGTAGGTTTTTCGTAGAACGCCGAAAACCCCTCTAAGACATTCTAGGACACCTTCAAGGCGTCGATCAAGAACTCGACCAAAACAACGAATCGATACGATCCAACCATGGAATAACAAGGGAAATGATATAATACATCTAAATAATCATCAATCCATCAAAATCCTAAGTTAAATCGGATTAATCGGACGATAACAACCAAAATACCCAAATTCCCCAAAACAAGATTTCTAGGAAATCGGCTGGTCAGTAGATCGGAGGATGTTATAGGACGGATGATTGATGATATGAACCTCCAAACTTCATGGATTTTTTGTCAAACAACATCTATACACGATTATCTCTACATAGGCCTATGAAGAGAAGTAGAGAAGTGAGATATGGGTGAAGAAAACGGCGCCGAGGCCTTAAATAGCCGATTGCCGGGTTACGTACGTAATCGGCCATGGCTTACGACGTAACCGGCCATGGCGAACTCCTGCTGGAAAATGCCGGGCGTTACGTGCGTTACCGGCCAGGGCCTTACGACGTAATCGGCCTTACGTGCGTATCGCCGGTCACTACCGCGCGTTACTCGGCGGTGGCTTTGGCGAGCATGCCCGGCCATGACTCGGCCGGGACCAACTCCGACGGCCCGAACGACCCCGAAACCCGAACCTGAGCACGAATCGAAGATACGGTTACGAAGTACTCGAAAAGATGAATCCGAGCACTAATAGAACACACGATTCCGACTACCCGAAGCCTCGAAATTCGACAACGGAAAGTAATTACCCCAAACTTTGGGAAATTACGAAAATGGCCCAAAACGCCCCAAAATCACGATACGTGATCGAAACACCAAGCCAAAGCTCGCAACATGAATATTAACATTAAATGAACTTACGAGAAAGTCGAAACAACAGTTTCGGACGAGATTCGCAAGAATCGAACTCAAGTGCGGAAAAACCGCTAAAAAGCACGGAACTCAACAAAACGACACCGAAACGAGCTCGGATGACAAAAAGTGCAAAATTAATCATTCTCGGAATGACGAAACGGTCATGAGCGAGTCGTCAAAACGGACTTCCGCCGAAAAAAAGAAATTTACCGAAAATCGAAAATTGCGGATATTACATTCTACCCTCCTTAAAAGAAGTTTCGTCCCGAAACTTAAAATAAGTAGAGATAAGCAATATCCACTGTCAGGAAAACTCGACGAGATACCCAAAAACCGAAAACTCGCGCCCGACGGCGAAACACTGCAAGAAACGCAAAGGAACATACGGCGTGAAAACACGCTCCACGACGACCAACACAACGCCACCGATAGAGACATAATAAAACCAACAAGTGACAAGCGTCATCAAACAGATAATATAACCAAGTCGATTATCCGAACAATCACAAAACACAACGAACGAAAATCAATATGATTGACCACCCCAACGGTACATCAATCAAAACGCGAGCCAATCGCTGAAGAAATACGGAATTCCACCGCCCAAGGGTTGGAAGATCGAAAACGAGACAAATTTCCCGAATATAAGGAAATTAGGAAGGAGTCTGAACGCTCAACAATTACGAAACGAGATCAACAAAAACCGGACAATCAAACGATCGAACCACAACGGTCGAGACAACAAAAATTGAACAATCATGTTCGAATCACGAAGAACAATAAAATTCAAACAACAACTCTCAGGTTCACGTCTCGGCTCGAGACAATATATGATCCGGTAAAAGCAACACGATGTGATTCACATAAGATCCACAGGAAAGGGAATAGCAATAGAAAAGTCACAATGACAAACGAGTTATTCCGAAATATTACCACACTCGTTCGATCAACAAAAGCAAGGGGCAGGACAAGATCAGAAATATCAACGAACATAAACGAGTCGACAGAGTCGAAAACACAAGTGTTCCAAATCCGATCCACTTCCAATAAAAGAATTAGTAGAACCAAAGGATGTTACTTCCGAACAAGGTTCACAAGAATCGAACCGAACTCGGAAAAGTTACAGCGATAACCAGATCGACCCAAAACAAGATCACAGCTCGTTCGAATGATGAAACCGAAATACAGGACAAGTTCAGAAAGTATCAACGAACACGAGCGAGCCGATAGAGTTGAGAAAGAGAAAATGCAGGAGCCAAATATAATACGGGTATTATATTCGACCTCTTCTAAGAGAAGTGTCGTCCCCGAAACTCACAACAACGAAATCAAGGCGACAACACAACAAGCAACCGACAGAAACATCCTTCAAAGGCCTCTCAAAGCCGATTCTGATAACTGCGCTGGAGCGCGAACTCCGAAAGTCTCGGTAGCCTATTCGCAAAATTGAATTCGGTGTCCCTCGAGTCCACACTTGAAATGTGTTACTGACGAGAAGAACAATATACACGTGCATGCCCCGGCACATCACGGTTGAAACGTCTCGGCTCGGCATACTGAAAATACAAATGCTCGATACAATGGAACAAAACACCGCAAAACAACATACCGGAGATGCCAACTCAGCATAACATATCAACGCATACAAAAATCACAACAACAACGGCATCGTTCGACGATTACAACATCCCGAACGATAGCCAGCACACAATCACAAACATCATGAAATAATCACACATGTACACAAACGTACAAACTCAAGCTTCAACAGCTCACACCCGTGCGACAACACGCAAATCACCACGAGGCGACAAACAGTAAATACCAGTTCACACCTCTCACAGAGGCCTAGTACAACAAATGCGTGGCAACGCCTCGACGTTCATGCCACCAATTCGATCACAATTCGGGGTTAACACCGTAACGAAAGTTCGAAAACCATACACGCATTTTCGGTCCGCAAACAGGAATGATAGGTTTTAAAAACAAAAACCACCTTTTGAAAACAGTTTGGAAACAACAGTTGATCTTGAGTATCATTTTACAAAAAGTAGTACAAACACCATTATCGAGACTTTGAAAGTCATCTTGCGTTTGAACAAAAATGAGGACACCTTTCTTTTAGTGAAAAACTTTCAAAAATATTCGACCCTTGGGTCTAAGCAATCGCATTTGAAAATATCTCAAAATATTTTTGGTCCTCAACCGGAAAATTTTTGAAATGTATTGCGGCATTAGAAAACACCTTGAAAACACCGCAAGAAAATAATTCGTTTTAAAAGTACGTCTCGAATTTTAATTTTCTAAGATACTCAAGGTTTTCAAAATAATTCAATGGGCTAGAATGCCCAAAAATTTGAGTAATTACAAGGAACAATATAGCGCCGTGGGTCCCGCGCCGGAACCCACCAGGCTAAAAACCTTTTACAAAACCGTCAAAAAGCTGATGACGGTAATATTTCAAAAACTTACAAAAGCCATTTACAAAATACTAAATACCGTCATAAGAATTTCGCCAAAATGATCAAGGCCATAATGTTAAAAACCCGATTAAGGAAATTGGTTTTCGAAATAAAACTCAGTCGGTAAAATACCGAAATCCTTTACAAAAGAACTCACGCAGCGGATAAAAGAAATACAGTTCGACATGCACAGTCCAGCAACAATACTCATCATACGAACGAAATATGAGAGTGAAATAGTCACGTATCAAGAAATCAAAATTCATAAGAGGATCCCGTCACTTAACAAATAATCATAAAAATAGCTCGTGTCACACGAGGCACAACACAAAGAAGGGAGACTTACATTCACAGGTCGCACGGAGATAATGGCTGCAACACGATACTAATCACACGAACCAAAATTGATCACAACGGATCGCAATGATCTCGCTTGTTCACAACTGCTCACCCGGGTGACACGACAAGACACGACTCCGACAAGACACGACTCGACAAGACCCAACTAGACCCAACTGCCTAGGTTTTCGCAAACCTAAGCTCTGATACCATTTATGTAACACCCCCAATCCACTCAGGGATATTACACGCCGTAGACCCCTTTCCACAAGGAGCTACCAGGCAGGGGACTACAAATCAAAACCCACATGCGGTCAACTTGACCAAAACATAATACCGTAGACCGATTAGGTCTCTCAAAACATAGCATAACCGTACATCTGATGAAACTAAATTACAACTCGATCACATAGTACATAAAATGTCCATCCCCTCAAGGATGACAAGAACTCAAACCGACATATCACCGATGCACGACAGGACTACAAGCGTGACTAGTATCGCCGCATTGCATCATCCTCCGAGCCAATCTGTGGTTGCTCACTCTCGATCGAACACTGGAATAAATAACAAAATCGCCAACGAGGGGTTAGCGATGGAATCGCTAGCAAGTAACCAAGCTATACAATTATACATCAAGAATACAACCGTTATGAAAATAACATTTCGACAAGGTAGTAACACGATCCCCGAGTCTAAAGTCTTTTGAAAATTTATTCCTTTAAAACAAACCATGGGGATTACTTCAGAAATTATTGTAAGAGATTATTTAGAGACTTCGGGGTCTCGGTGTAAAATCTGAAATATGAATGTTTTTCCTTTTCAAAAGGTTTTCTTTCAAAATCATACAAATGATTTTATTCTCAACTCAAACCTCAAGACCAAAACCATATTCACCAATATAATCGGGATTCAAGATTCAAAACATAAACAATTCAGAGATATCAAATCAACAGTCAAAACGTCTCCATGGCCCCGAAGGGTCCCACCCGGATTAGTCATCAAGAATAAACTCGAACACACCCATAAGTTATCTTGACATCGCACTCGCAAGTGAAGATTCTCGGAGCCCTCTCCAGACCTACCCGATTAGATAACCTTATGGTCAAATCATAACATCTGGCCGTACTCGCAAGCACGCGCCTCCGGAGGCCTCGACGGACCCTACCCGGATAACACCATTCAAGCACGCCCATAAGTTATCATGACATTGCACTCGCAAGTGCCGATTCTCGGAGCCCTCCCCAGACCTACCCGAATTGATAACCTTATGGTCACAACATAACGTCTGGCCGTACTCGCAAGCACGCTCCTCCGGAGGCCTCGACGGGACCCTACCCGGACAACATCTCAATTCGCTAAGATACACAACAACAACAAAGGCACAATATTCACTACAACCGGAAACACGTAACATATAAGTTAATGTAACATAACTTCCACAAAGGCACAACATCCACAGCAAACCATCATTCAGGAAAAAGGCCAACGAGCAAATAATACAAGTATTACGCGATTCCACAATTCTTCAGTTAACTACTCATTTCTAGTATTTATTTTAACAAAATAACATGAAGAGGTAGTTATCATTATTCTTGAAACTAAAGTTTACGTTGGTAATTACCTTCATAAAATCACATCTTCATTTAAAGTAAGTTACGATTAAATATACCGTCACTAACGAGTCCACGTTAAATTCACGACACATCACATTCTCAAAGTATAAAGAATATAGACGAGATACTTGCCTCAAGTCCAACGCACGCGGAGCAACGGGAAAGCTCGACTTAATGACCGCTACCGAACACTCCGAAGAACACGATTCAACCGGGAAGCTCGGACCCCGAAGAAGACAACGAACGGGAGGGTTCCGACTCGAGTTCTTCACAAGAATTCGACCCTAACAATATATAATCCATAAATCAACAATCATACGAGGAAGGATATTCGTAGAACGCCCGAAAACCCCTCTAAGACATTCTACCGGACACCTTCAAGGCGTCGATCAAGAACTCGACCAAAACAACGAATCGATACGATCCAACCATGGAATAACAAGGGAAATGATATAATACATCTAAATAATCATCAATCCATCAAAATCCTAAGTTAAATCGGATTAATCGGACGAAAACAACCAAAATACCCAAATTCCCCAAAACTAGATTTCTAGGAAATCTGACCTGATTCGGTAGATCGGAGGATGTTATAGGACGGATGATTGATGATATGAACCTCCAAACTTCATGGATTTATTGTCCAACAACATCTCTACACGATTAGCACAACATAGGCCTCGGAAGAGAAGAAGAGAAGTGAGAAATGGGTGAAGAAAAACGCTGCCAGGCCTTAAATAGCCGATCGGCGGGTTACGACGTAATCGGCCATGGCTTACGACGTAATCGCCATGGCGAACTCCCCGCTCGAAAATGCCGAACGTTACGCACGCACGGCCGTGGCCTTACGACGAATCGCCTT
Source organism: Orobanche coerulescens (assembly GCA_033398695.1). Lineage (NCBI taxonomy): Eukaryota > Viridiplantae > Streptophyta > Magnoliopsida > Lamiales > Orobanchaceae > Orobanche > Orobanche coerulescens. Next base: position 34,522 of record JAWKAU010000525.1, on the reverse strand, counting down.
ACGACGAATCGCGGTCACTACCGCACGTTACTCGGCCAGGGCTGGCCTGGCCCGAGCATGCCCGGCCATGACTCGGCCGGGACCAACTCCGACGGCCCGAACTGTAACACCCCAAAACCGTATGGGAATATTACACGCCGTAAACCCTTTCCGCAAGGATCTACCAGGGTAAACGTCCATAAACAACCAAATGCTTGCCCGTCCAGGGTCAAACAATATAATAATACTGCACTGGCCAAGGTCACTTACACATAAACACACAGACCGATGAGGTCACACAACTCTATCAACAGGACTGACTAACAACATTACCCACACAGGGGTCGAAATACAATACATCGGAAGACTGAATCAACTCTAACAATACAACTAAACTCTACCAACTCTCAACTCTTGATTAGTATCGCAGCTCGTCATCCCCTTGTGCCAATCCTGTGACTGCTCCCCTGAACCTGCATGTACCTGAACGCAGAACAGACATCTACCCCCCGAATACTCGGGGGTTAGTAAAACTCCACTGTTTTACTAATGCAAGTATCAAACCATACGAAATGTAACAAGCAAATAGCAACTACGAATTTAATACGGAAATCCATTATCAAAATGTTCCCGAGAAGTTTTAGAATTTCGAACTCAAGTAAGAGATATTTGAAAAGGAACAAATCATCTCGGGGATTTTTAAAACAGAAATTCTTTTGGACCTCGAGTCCCAATTTACAAAACCTTTTCGAAAACATTAGGGCCTTAGCCCGATTCTCGTTTCAAAGCATACAAAATAATATATATCATTTTGAGTCCGAGATCCATATATAAAATGTTACCCGAAAATCATCGCTACCACGATCATTGTTCGTACACATCATGTACCGAACTCCGGAGACCTCGACGGACCTTACCCGACCACACACCGCTCGTACACATCATGTACCGAACTCCGAGGCCTCAACGGACCTTACCCGGCCACACACACCGCTCGTACACATCATGTACCGAACTCCGGAGGCCTCAACGGACCCTACCCGCCACAACATCGTCGTACACATCATGTACCGAACTCCAGGCCTCGCTGACCCTACCGGATCACACATCCCGTCCGTACACGTCATGTACCGGACTCCGAGGCCTCGCTGACCCTACCCGGATCACACACTTTGTTCGTACACATCATGTACCGAACTCCGCAGGCCTCGCCGACCCTACCCGAACACCCACACATCGACACGACACAATTCATAATCATTAAATGTCAAGCCATTCCACATTACAATGAAATGTACAATCAAGTATGTAAACCAAAACAACGCAAATATCATGATCATCACAACGACTCTTAACCAACATAACACACATTCGGTACACAATACATTGCACAACCACGTGTACAACCATCTCATATGTACATCGCAATCCTGCACAAATGGCACAACGCCGAACACGTATACCAATATATCACTATTATCACAAAGCCTTCAAATTTCGGAAAACACAACCAACTCAAACGGAACATATTTACGGAGGCAAGCAAAATCATTATACATATCATACGTAATTACTATTCACAAGATACAAGTCGTATAATAAGATACTTGCGTTAATAACCGCTACCAAACGCTCCGAAGAACACGGTTCGACCGGGAAGCTCGGACCCCGAAGAAGACAATGAACGGAAGGGTTTCGACTCGAGTTCTTCACAATAATTCGACCCTAACAACATAAATTCAAAAATTCATCGATCATACGAGGAAGAATAATCGTAGAACGCCCGAAAACCCCTATATGACATTTTACCGGACACCTTCAAGGCGTCGGTCAAGAACTCGACCAAAACAACGAATCGATACGATCCAACCATGGGATAACAAGGAAAATGATACAATACATCTAAATAATCATCAATCCATCACAATCCTAAGTTAAATCGGATTAAACGTGTAACACCCCAATTCACAAAGGGGACATTACACGCCGTAGAAACCTCGTGAGGTCTACCAGGCTAACACAAGACACATAACCACAATGACAAACCCCAAAAGATGCATTCAACAGTAAACAGGGCCGTGGCCTCGGCCAAAACATTTCAACGGAGTACATGAAACATAATATAAATATCAATTCATTGCCCACGCAGGGGACTTAAACCAAATTCGGAAGTAAGCAGTTTAACTCCAATACTCAACAAATGCAATGACAAAACATAAAAAGAACAATACAGACTCGAGCCACTATCATCAAGCCATCCCATCCTTCGCGTGCGTGCCCCGTGCCTGCTCCTCAGCTCTTAGGTACTGAAATGCATAAGACGCATTTCCCCATTTAAGGGGTTAACATTCGAATAGCTAGTGCAAGTACACAATTACACAACATTATATACAAAAATACGGTTTACACAATCATCCCAAACATAAGTCATTTGCCACATATATATATTAGGAATACTACATTGGCAATCTCATCAATTTCCAATCATCACCATATCACAAAATCACAATGGTATCCCGTGGCCGTACCCCTTAGTATCGACCCCGACATCCCGTCGAACACCCGGTGGGATACCACTTCCGCGGCCGTACCCTTAGTATCGACCCCGGACATCCCGTCGGACACTCCGGGTGGAAGTTCAATCACACACGCACACGAGTTCCCTTCCGCGGCCGTACCCCTTAGTATCGACCCCCAGACATCCCGTCGGACACTCCGGGTGGAAGGAACACATCTCACGCACCCAAAAATCACCATCCATCATTCATTTCGAAAATCACAATATACATAACGAAATGTAATGCATGTACTTGCCTTGAATTATTGACGACGCAACGAACGGAAAGGAAAAATCACCGATGAACGCTAGGAACCAATGAAACCGAACCTAACGATTCGAAGAATACAATCACAACCATTTCTAAATGAATACGGAATTGGAAAACACCCGAAAACCCGCCTACGATTCATGTATATTCGTATATAAACAACAACGAGGCGGACCACAACCAACCCTCTCGATTCCGTAAAAATCACGAAATATACCATGAATCCGTGGAAAACTAAGAACACTAACAAGAATAATCATATTCATCAAGAATTCATCAACAAAAGCGGAAAGAATCGGACAAAACCTCAAAATCCCCAATTATCCAAAAGGTAGGGTTAAAGGAATTCTTACCTCTTGATGAATCAAGCACTCAAATCCAAAACCACGAGTTAGATCCGCAATCCGAGCCACCGGTCGAAAAGGAATGAAGGAATCTTCACAAGTAAGTGATAGATGGAGGAACTCTCCCTCTCAAGTCTCTCTCTCGCGCACGGTTGAAGAAGGGGAGGAAATGAGTGAATTACGCTGAAAACACGCATTTATAGTGTAACACGTGAGAACTATCGGCCGGCCTATCGGCCGATAGGCCCAACCGATAGCCATACGGAATGCCGACAAGAGAGTCTATCGACCCCCTATCGGCGAAAGGCTCTGGAAGTTCGAATGTGAAGAAATTTACCTATCGGCGGCCTATCGGCCGATAGCCCAACCGATACCCATACAGATTGCGGCGGTAGGGTCTATCGACCCCCTATCGGCCGAAAGGCTCTGGAAGTGCTCGGCCAAAGCGAAACGACCATAACTCTCTCGTCAGGACTCGATTGACTCACCGTTTGAACCATTGGAAAGCTAACTCGATCCTCTATAATATTGCAAAGATTTAATATTTTTGGAGTCACCGAAAATTAATGGTGATCTAACAAAGTCGAACTCATCGAGGAAAGTTGAAACAACGAACAATAACGAGATTATAGTTCAACGGTTGTGAGGAAGGACATCTTGAAAGATACACGGGGTCACTATGACCGAGAAATATACCAAAAATGAAAATACAAGGGAAAGAAAAATACCGGATATTACATTATCTCCCCCTAAAAATAAGTTTCGTCCCGAAACTTACAACACGAATAACTCGGGGTATCTCGACCTCATACTCTCCTCCGTTTCCCACGTGGCTTCCTCGGATCCATGCCTCGACCACTGCACTTTGACCAAGGGAATTGTTTTGTGCCTGAGTTGCTTCACTCGACGCTCTAAGATCTGAATCGGCCTCTCCTCGAAGGTAATGTCGGGCCCCAACTCGATTTCTCCAAAATCAATAATATGGCTAGGGTCCGTTACGTACTTCCTAAGCTGGGAAACATGAAATACGTCATGCACTTGGCTCAGAGACGGCGGCAAGCCTAACCGATACGCAAGCTCTCCAACTCTATCTAAAATCTCAAACGGTCCGATATATCTCGGACTAAGTTTACCCTTCCGACCGAAGCGGTAAACTCCCCGTGTCGGCGACACCTTAAGCAAGACGTGATCTCCCACCTCAAACTCCAACGGTCGGCGACGTGTATCGGCATAAGACTTCTGTCGACTCTGGGCCGTCAGCAATCTACCACGAATCAAGGTAACCTTCTCCCTCGTCTCAACTATCATGTCGGGCTCGGTACCGATTAGCTCACACGTATCATCCCAACACAACGGCGATCTGCACCTCCTCCCATACAACGCTTCGAATGGTGCCATTTTGATCGAGGCATGCCAACTATTGTTGTACGTAAACTCGATCAATGGCAAGTGTGTCTCCCAATCATCCTTCCAATCTAAAGCACAGGCTCGTAACATATCCTCTAGCGTCTGTATCGTCCCCGCTCGGTCCGTCTCTGCATGCGAGGGTGGTAGGATGTACTAAGTCTCAACTCGGTTCCCAAAGCTCTATGAACGGCTGCCAAAATGTGATATGAACCGGCCATCACGATCCGAAACAATACTCTTAGGTGTCCCATGTAACCTCACGATCTCCGAAACAAACACTCGTGCAAGTCTCTCTGGCCCCCAAGTGTCCTTAATACCCAGGAAATGAGCCGATTTGGTTAGCCGATCGACAATGACCCAAATCATGTTCATCCCAGTCCGAGTCTTAGGCATACCGGTAATGAAATCCATAGAAATGTCCTCCCATTTCCACTCCGGAATAGGAAGTGGTCGCAAAAGCCCCGCGGGTCGCTGATGCTCGATCTTAACCTGCTGACAGGTCAGACACCTCGACACAAACTCGCTAACGTCCATCTTCAAATTACTCCACCAGTAGTTACTCCTCACATCCTTGTACATTTTACTCGTACCAGGATGTATGGAGTAAGGCGTGGTATGAGCTTCGCTCAAAATCTTCTGTCTCAACTCAACAACACTCGGTACGCATAGTCTGCCGCGAAATCTCAAAACTCCATCATCGTGAACTACAAATCCCGGGGCTTTCCCCTTCTTCACATCCTCTCTCAACTGGACCAAAACGGATCGTCAAAGCCGCCGCCTTGATATCATCGGTCAAGGACGGCGATCTCAACGCACATAATCGACCACGAACTCTCTGAACCCAAACCTCGATATCCTGACGAATAAAATCCCGCTGGATCCTACTCTGTGGTGTAAGTACCTCCAACATCTGCAACGCCATCGGCTTTCGGCTCAACGCATCGGCCACTACGTTAGCCTTACCCGGATGGTAAAGTATCTCGAGGTCGTAATCTTCAATTAGTTCCAACCACCTACGCTGTCTCATATTCAATTCTTTCTGACTGAAGATATACTTCAAGCTCTTATGGTCCGTAAAAATCTTACATGATGACCCAAAGAGGTAGTGCCTCCAGATTTTTAAGGCAAAAACGACCGCAGCCAACTCCAAATCATGCGTGGGGTAATTCACCTCATAAGGTTTCAACTGGCGGGACGCATACGCAATCACTCTGTCTCTCTGCATCAAAACACATCCTAGACCAAGGCCCGAAGCATCACTATACATTACGAAGTCCTCGTTCCCCTGAGGCAACGCTAACACGGGTGCGGTGGTCAAACGTCTCTTTAACTCATCAAAACTGCCTGCACGTGCACCCACTCGAACTTCCGAGTTTTGGAGCAATCGAGTGAGTGGTCTAGCGATTTTCGAAAATCCCTCAACGAATCTACGGTAATAGCCGGCAAGACCAGAAAACTCCTCACCTCCTTCACATTTTTAGGCGGCTCCCAAGCCATCACGCCTCTATCTTCGCGGATCTACCCGAACTCCTTCTGAAATCACATGCCCGAGGAACGTAACTTCCTCGAGCCAAAACTCACACTTAGAGAACTTCGCGTACAACCGCTCAGCCCTCAAAGTGTCTAATACAATCCGAAGATGTAAGGCGTGTTCCTCCCGACTCCGTGAATAGATGAGAATATCGTCAATAAAAACGACTACGAATTTGTCCAGATACTCAATAAAAACTTTGTTCATCAACCGCATGAACATCTTTGGGGCATTAGTTAGCCCGAAGGCATAACCACAAACTCGTAATGGCCATATCTCGTCCAAAGGCGACTTTCGGAATGTCGACGTCCGAATCCTCAATTGGTAGTAACCCGATCGCAAATCAATCTTGAAAAGACGCCGCCCAAGCCGATCAAACAAATCGTCAATCCCGGGCAAAGGGTATTTATTTTTGATGGTTAGCTTGTTTAATTCTCGATAGTCGATGCATAAACGAAGCGATCCATCCTTCTTCTTGACAAAAAAGCGCACCCCAAGGCGATGCGCTCGGTCGAATATACCCTTTATCTAACAACTCTCCCAACTGGTTCTTCAACTCTAGCATCTCCGACGGTGCCATACGGTATGGTGCTCGAGAAATAGGGGCCGCATTCGGCTCAAGATCAATAGGAAACTCCACCTCTCGATGTGGTGGTAATCCCGGCAAGTCGTCCGGAAATACATCAGGATACTCGCTAACAACTGGAATCGACGATATGTCAACCCCACCATCTTCCGCCTGCAGGGCGAAACACCAGTAGCCGATGCAACCCTGGTTCAGAAGTTTCATCGCCTTCAAGGCACTAATCACACTCCCCGATCTACCCGGCTTACAACCGACTAGAGTATGCTCGGTGCCGTCCTCGGCAACTATCGAGATGGTACGAGTCCGATAGTTCATGATAGCACCGTGACGATCTAACCAATCGTCCCCGAGGATCAAATCCTCACCCTTAAGGTCTATAACAATGAGATTCGAGGGCCAATCCCGGCTCCCGATCCTCACTGGGCAATCCCTAACCTCCCGGTCCCCAACCATACGATCTCCAGGGTGTACCCACTACAAACGGCTCACACTCAAACAAGCGGTCAAAACCAATACGACTCACACAATCCGAAGCAATAAAGGAATGGGTAGCACCCGAATCAAAAATCTTGGCTGGATGAGTAAGGATCGAGTGGTACTGACGCCACTGGGCGTCTGTCTCCTCTGTACGCCTCATCGATACAACCGGGGTGAATCAACCCGAACTCGGCCATGTACGGTGATCCGGTGACCCGACCCCTACCACGGCCCGAACCTTGCGGAACATGAGTAATCTGGAATCTTGTGCTCCCTCGATCGGCGGTGGTAGTCGGGACCCTAGCGACCACAGTGGCCCTCTCACAATGGGTGCCTGATGCGGGCCGCATAAGTAAAACAAATAAGCTGGAGGTAAAGGGCAATCCCTCATCAAATGCTCATATTGGTTGCGATTAAAACAAACCACGCCACGAAGCAACAATTTGGGTGAGCGGTTACCACGAGATCCCGGTAGTGAAGCGGTCTCTTCCGTGCGTAGGAACGAGCGAGACCTCGAAATCGACCACCTTCTGGCCGGGAACCCGCGGTGGTCTTCGCTTCTTAGCTTCGAAACCGACTCGATTCCGGGACAGCCATCTCGATCGCCAGAGCGCGATCCTGATATTCCTTCAAGGTGGCACACATGAGCGGTGCCATACTCTGCCTGATATGCGGTTTCATGCGCATATTGAAGTAACGGATTTTATCAGCCTCCGTCCTCACCTGGTCTCTCACAAAACCCAACTGCTGATTGTAGGAAATAATGGCCTGAGCAATCGGCACATCCTGAGGTGTAGCGGTGAAAAACTCCACAATTCTGCGCTCCTTAACTGGCGGTGGACAATATTCCGCTTCCATAGCAGCCCTGAACTCATCCCACGTGGCCCGACGATCTCTGGGCGCAACGGCCTCCCACCACTCCGCAGCGTCCTTATCCAGGAGGTACTAGGCAATATGTACCCTCCTGTCTTCGGGACAGGCTACGGCATCAAAGGCCCTGGACAGCTGAAAGAGCCAATTCTCCCAACCGAGGGAGTCAGAAGATCCGGAGAAACGAGGAGGGTGCATCTTAGTCACCGTCTGAAGCCATTTACTAGCTTCCTCTTCAGGTGTCGGGGGTGGATTAAGCGTCCACCACAGGCTATTCGAGTAAGCCGGGCTACTAGCTGGCAAATCTGGCGGTAGCCAGCGTCGGCATTATTACCCGACGGCACCGAGTGAGAGGCCGAGTCTCAGAGGACCGAGAAAGTGAGCCCTCTTCATTATCGGCACCCGACCACGGCCTCGGCCGCGCCCTAGGGGTCTACCACGACCTCTCAACATATCAAGAAAATACGAAAAGAACAAGATCGAAAGATTCACAATTCACAAGGTTGGTAACACAAGTCACAATTCCGAACTACGCAAGAAAACGAATTACGAAATATAAGAGTTCGAGGAGACTTACGACCACGTCGCACGAAAAGACGGTAGCGTGATGATATTAGGCTCAACGACCGACTCTAACGACATAACCCAGCAGACCCAAAATTCACCGGCGGCTAGGTATTCAAAACCTAAGCTCGATACCATAAATGTAACACCCCAATTCACAAAGGGGACATTACACGCCGTAGAAACCTCGTGAGGTCTACCAAAGCTAACACAAGACACATAACCACAATGACAAACCCCAAAGATGCATTCAACAAGAACAGGCCGTGGCCTCGGCCAAAACATTTCAACGGAGTACATGAAACATAATATAAATATCAATTCATTGCCCACGCAGGGGACTTAAACCAAATTCGGAAGTAAGCAGTTTAACTCCAATACTCAACAAATGCAATGACAAAACATAAAAAGAACAATACAGACTCGAGCCACTATCATCAAGCCATCCCATCCTTCGCGTGCGTGCCCCGTGCCTGCTCCTCAGCTCTTCCGGTACCTGAAATGCATAAGACGCATTTCCCCCATTTAAGGGGTTAGCATTCGAATAGCTAGTGCAAGTACACAATTACACAACATTATATACAAAAATACAGTTTACACAATCATCCCAAACATAAGTCATTTGCCACATATATATATTCCGGAATACTACATTGGCAATCTCATCAATTTCCAATCATCACCATATCACAAAATCACAACTGGTATCCCGTGGCCGTACCCCTTAGTATCGACCCCCAGACATCCCGTCGAACACTCCGGGTGGGATACCACTTCCGCGGCCGTACCCCTTAGTATCGACCCCCAGACATCCCGTCGGACACTCCGGGTGGAAGTTCAATCACACACGCACACGAGTTCCCTTCCGCGGCCGTACCCCTTAGTATCGACCCCCAGACATCCCGTCGGACACTCCGGGTGGAAGGAACACATCTCACGCACCCAAAAATCACCATCCATCATTCATTTCGAAAATCACAATATACATAACGAAATGTAATGCATGTACTTGCCTTGAATTATTGACGACGCAACGAACGGAAAGGAAAAATCACCGATGAACGCTAGGAACCAATGAAACCGAACCTAACGATTCGAAGAATACAATCACAACCATTTCTAAATGAATACGGAATTGGAAAACACCCGAAAACCCGCCTACGATTCATGTATATTCGTAATTAAACAACAACGAGGGCGGACCACAACCAACCCTCTCGATTCCGTAAAAATCACGAAATATACCATGAATCCGTGGAAAACTAAGAACACTAACAAGAATAATCATATTCATCAAGAATTCATCAACAAAACGGAAAGAATCGGACAAAACCCCAAAATCCCCAATTATCCAAAAGGTAGGGTTAAAGGAATTCTTACCTCTTGATGAATCAAGCACTCAAATCCAAAAACCACAGGTTAGATCCGCAATCCGAGCCACCCGGTCGAAAAGGAATGAAGGAATCTTCACAAGTAAGTGATAGATGGAGGAACTCTCCCTCTCAAGTCTCTCTCTCTCGCGCACGGTTGAAGAAGGGGGAGGAAATGAGTGAATTACGCTGAAAACACGCATTTATAGTGTAACACGAGAACTATCGGCCGCCTATCGGTAAAGGCCAACCGATAGCCATACGGAATGCCGATAAGAGAGTCTATCGACCCCCTATCGGCCGAAAGGCTCTGGAAGTTCGAATGTGAAGAAATTTACCTATCGGCGGCCTATCGGCCGATAGGCCCAACCGATACCCATACAGATTGCCGGCGGTAGAGTCTATCGACCCCCTATCGGCCGAAAGGCTCTGAAGTGCTCGGCCAAAGCGAACGACCATAACTCTCTCGTCCGGACTCCGATTGACTCACCGTTTGAACCATTGGAAAGCTAACTCGATCCTCTATAATATTGCAAAGATTTAATATTTTTGGAGTCACCGAAAATTAATGGTGATCTAACAAAGTCGAACTCATCTGAGGAAAGTTGAAACAACGAACAATAACGAGATTATAGTTCAACAGTTGACAGGAAGGACATACTGAAAGATACACGGGGGTCACTATGACCGAGAAATATACCAAAAATGAAAATACAAGGGAAAGAAAAATACCGGATATTACAAAACGGACGAAATCGAACAAAATACCCAAAATCCCCAAAATTAGATTTCTAGAAAATCTGACCTGATTCGCTCGATCAAAGGATGTTATAGGATGGATGATTGATGATATGAACTCCAAGACTTCATGGATTTATTGAAAAACAACATCTCTCCATGATAGAAACAATCCCAGCCGCGGAAGAGAAGTAGAAGAAGGAGAAAAAATGGCGAAAAAGCATTGCTTGGGCCTTAAATAGGGCACTGACTGTCCGCGTATCCGACACGGTCGTGGCGCTGATTGGCGGAAGGACTCGGCCGTGTCATGCATGACACGGTCGCGGCGAGGGGCCTACCGATAGTGACTGTCATGGCGCTCGGCATTGACTCGGCCGTGTCCTCGAACACGGTCGGGCCTCTTCCGGCTTATCCGGAAGAGTTCGGCTCGGCCGTGCACGACACGGTCGGGTCCCGAGGCGAGACTTCAGCTTATCCGACGAAATGCACGGGCCGTGTCGGACGACACGGCCGAAGTTCGGCCGCGTGATCGCCAATAACGAGCGGGTGAGCTAAAACGACCATAACTCTCTCGTCCGGACTCCGATTGACTCACCGTTTGGAACATTGGAAAGCTAACTCGATGCTCTATAATATTGCAAAGATTCAGAATTTTTGGAGTTACCAAAAATTAATGGTGATCTAACAAAGTCAAACTCATACTTAGAAAAGTCGTTTAGTAATCCTGAATTCAACAAAACGACACCGAAACCCGAACCTGAATACGAACCGAAGATACGGTTATGAAGTACTCACAAAGACGAATCTAAGAGCTAGTAGAACACACGATTCCGACCACCCGAAGGCTCGAAATTCGACAACGGAAGGTAATTACCCCAAACTTTGGGAAATTACGAAAATGGTCCAAATGCCCGAAAATCACCATACGACAACGAATAATCAAACCGAAGCTCACAACACGTATAACAACGTTAAATGAACTTACGAAAAACCCCAAGCAGCGATTTGAGCGAGATTCGCAAAAACCGAACTCAAGCGCGGAAAAGTCGTTAAAAAGCACGGAACTCAACAAAGCAGCACCGAAACGAACTCGGATGACAAAAAGTGCAGAATTAAATATTCTCCGAATGACGAAACGGTCAAAAGCGAGTCGTCAAAACGGACTTCGGCCGAAAAAAGAAATTTACCGAAAATCGAAAATTTGCGGATATTACATTCTACCCTCCTTAAAAGAAGTTTCGTCCCGAAACTTAAAACAAGTAGGGGGAAGAAATATTCCGCCAGGAAAAACTCAACAAGATACACAAGAATGCGTAAGTAACGCCCAACGGCGAAATGTTACAAACAACGCAAAGGAATATACGGCGTGAAAACACGCTCCACGGCATACAACACAACGTCGCCGTTAGGGATATAATAAAACCGACAAATGACAAGCGTCATCAAACGGATAATATAGCCAAGTCAATTATCCGACAATCACAAAACACAACGAACGAAAATCAATATGATTGACCAACCCAACGGTACATCAATCAAAACGCGAGCCAACCGCTGAACAAATACGGAATCCCACCGCCCAAGGGTTGGAAGATCGAAAACGAGACTAATTTCCCGAACTTAAGGGAATTAGGAAGGAGCCTGAATGCTCAACAATCACGAAACGAGAACAAAACCGAACAAACAAACGATCGAACCACAACGATCGAGACAACAAAAATCGAACAATCATGTTCGAAACACGAAGGATAAGAAAATTCAAACAACAACTCCCAGGATGATCTGGTGAGAACAACAAGACGTGCATTCCCATAAGATTCACAGGAAAGGGAATAGCGATTAAAAAATCACAACGACAAATGAGTTATTCCAAAACAATACCACACTCGTTCGATCAACAAAAGCAAGGGGCAGGACAAGCTCAGAAATGTCAACGAACATAATGAGTCGACAGAGTCGAAAACACAAGAGTTCCAAATCCGATCCACTTCGAATAAAAGAACTAATAGAACCAGATGAGGTCACTCCCGAACAAGGTTCACAAGAATCGGCCCGAACCCAAAAGTCACATCGATAACGGATCGACCCACAACAAGATCACGGTTCGTTCGAGCGATGAAACCGAAATCTGAGAACAAGTTCATAAAGTATCAACGAACACGGCGAGTCGATAGACTGAGAAAGAGGAAATGCGAAGTCAAAACGATACGGGCATTACATTCGACCTCTTATAAAAGAAATGTCGTTCCCGCAACTCACAACAAGCTGGAGTAAGGTGACAACACAAAAGCAAACGATGAAATATCTCCCATGGGCCTCTCAGATCCGATCCTCATATCTTTATTGAAGTTCGCGCCCGAAAGACTCGGAACCCAACTCGCAAAACTGGATCCTGTGTCTCTCGGGTCCACACTTGAAAAGCGTTACTGACGAGAAGGACAATTGGCACGTACATGCCCCCGGCACAATACGTTCGAAATGCCTCGGCTCGGTATATCGAAAATACAGATGCTAGATACAATGGAACATAACACCGCAAAACAACATACCGGAGATGCCAACTCAGCATAATAAAGAATCATAACACATATCATATACAACGATTACCATCGTAAAGTAATACACACACAAACACTACAACAACGACAGTATCGTTCGGCGACATCAACGGCCCGAACGATAATCAGCACATAATTACAAACATTATGAAACAATCACACATGTACATAGGGCTGTTAGCGGTCCGAGTGAACCCGAAACCCGGTCATGAACCGGACCGAAAAACCCGGGACCGAAACTCACCCGACAATTAACGAGTTCAGATTCGAGTTCTAAATATTGAACCGAAACCGATAAGACCCGGACCGAGAAAACCGGAAAAAGACCCGATAATATACATATATATATATATATATATATATATATATATACACACACACCAAACAAGGCCTAAGGCCTTTGGTATATAAATTTTTTATTACTTGTTATTATATTTATTAATTATAGTAATAAAAAAATTAATTAATAACTTGATAATAATAGATCTAATTAATACAAAATAATTAATAACAATACAATATAATATAGATATAATTAATACAAAATAATTAATAACAAAATAATTCCCTTGTTTAAAACCATCAGGGAATTGGGATTTTTTTCCCATCCCACATTGCTTGGTTCACCTTGAGTTCCATCACCATTTTGCTTAAGGTTTCATCCCACATTGCTTGGTTCACCTTGAGTTCCATCACCATTTTGCTTAAGGTTTCATCCCACATTGGTGGGATAAACCATCTAAAAGCCTTGGTATCAACTATAAATATGCCTCCTCCCTTCCACTACTCTCTCATTTCTGGATTCGGGTTTAGGGTTCGGATTCGGTTTAATTCGGACCGGATCTACCCGGTACCTATTTCGGACCGGTTCCGGATCTTAAATATGACCCGGTTTTCTTACCGGTCCGGACCGGGTCTATCCGGTACCTTACCGGACCGGTTCCGGGTCTGTGAAAAACCGGGCCGGACCGGTCCGATAACAGCCCTACATGTACACAAACGTACAAACCCAAGCTTCAACATCTCACACTCGTGCGACAACACGCAAATCGCCACGAGGCGATAAACAGTAAACACCAGTTCACACCCCTCACAGAGGGCTAGTACAATAATTGCGTGGCAATGCCTCGACGTTCAAGCCACCAATTCGATCATACTCGGGAGGAACATCAAAACGACAAAGCAAAAATCATACATACATTCCCAAACGCAAACGGGAATTGATAGGTTTTAAAAAAAAAAGAAATAAAAACCACCTTTTGAAAATAATTTAGAAAAACACCGGTTGATCTTGAGTATCACCTTTCAAAAAAATACAAACGTGAAACATCGTTATCGAGACTTTGGAAAACCATTTCGCATTTGAGAAAAATGAGGACACTTTCTCTTAGTGGAAAACTTTCAGAATATTCGACCCTCGGGTCTAAGTAAAAGTGTTTATAAAACATTGAAAAATATCTCAAAACATTTTGGTCCTCGAGCTAGAAGAATTCGGAAACATATCGTGGCACCTTGGAAGTACCATGAGAAAACAATTCATTTTAAACGTACGTCTCGAAATTTATTTCTAGGATACTCAAGATTTTCAAAGATAATTCAATGGGCTAGAATGCCCAAAAATCTCGGAGTAATTACGGAACATTATAGCGTTGTGGGTCCCGCGCCGGAACCCACCAGGATAAAAACTATTTACAAAAACGCCAAAAGGGCCGATGACGGTAATATTTCAAAAACTCACAAAAGCCATTTACAAAATACTAAATACCGTCATAAGAATTTCGCCCAAACGATAAAGGCCATAATGTCAAAACTCGGTTAAGGGAATCGATTTTCAAAATAAAACTCAGTCGCCGATACCTTTTCGAAATCCATCAAGGTTTACAACTTCCACACCATACCACACCACCCGGTGGTTCAAAGATAAAACAATAATGTGCCCAGTTCTATACACATACTATATGCCACAAGTACTAAACACAATTATATTACACAATACTGTGTAAAGAAAATCATGCACCGCAATTAACTCACTAAGATAAAATCGAGATACACAGGTACTTCGCATAAAATAGGAGACTTACATCCACAGGTCGCACGGAGGTGACGGTCGCCCACGATACCAATCTCGTCCGACAACATAACCGACACATTGTGACTACGCACAACTCAACTTGTCACCTGATGACTCAAACGACATGACAACACCTTACTCGACAAATCACGACTTGACTCGACCCGACAGCCTAGGTTTCCGCAACCAAAGCTCCTATACCATAAATGTAACACCCCAAAACCGTATGGGAATATTACACGCCGTAAACCCTTTCCGCAAGGATCTACCAGGCTAAACGTCCATAAACAACCAAATGCTTGCCCGTCCAGGGTCAAACAATATAATAATACAGACCGTCAAGGTCACTTACACATAAACACACAGACCGATGAGGTCACACAACTCTATCAACAGGACTGACTAACAACATTACCCACACAGGGGTCGAAATACAATACATCAGAAGACTGAATCAACTCTAACAATACAACTAAACTCTACCAACTCTCAACTCTTGATTAGTATCGCAGCTCGTCATCCCCTTGTGCCAATCCCGTGATCGCTCCCCGAACTGCATGTACCAGACGCAGCAGACATCCACCCCCCGAATACTCGGGGGTAAGTAAAACTCCACTGTTTTACAAGTGCAAGTATCAAACCATACGAAATGTAACAAGCAAAAAGCAACTACGAATTTAATACGGAAAACTATTATCAAAATGTTCACTAGAAGTTTTAGAATTTCGAACTCAAGTAAGAGATATTTGAAAAGGAACACATCATCTCGGGGATTTTTAAAACAGAAATTCTTTTGGACCTCGAGTCCCAATTTACAAAACCTTTTCGAAAACATTAGGGCCTTAGCCCGATTCTCGTTTCAAAGCATACAAAATAATATATATCATTTTGAGTCCGAGATCCATATATAAAATGTTACCCGAACAATCATCTACACGATCATTGTTCGTACACATCATGTACCGAACTCAGGAGACCTCGACGGACCTTACCGACCACACACACTTTGCTCGTACACATCATGTACCGAACTCCGAGGCCTCAACGGACCTTACCGGCCACACACCTTTGTTCGTACACATCATGTACCGAACTCGGAGGCCTTAACGGACCATACCCGGCCACAACAACTTTCGTACACATCATGTACCGAACTCCGGAGGCCTCGTCGGACCTACCGGATCACACATCCTGTCCGTACACGTCATGTACGGACTCCGAGAGGCCTCGTCGGACCCTACGGATCACACACTTTGTTCGTACACATCATGTACCGAACTCCGCAGGCCTCGTCGGACCCTACGGAACACCCACACATCGACACGACACAATTCATAATCATTAAATGTCAAGCCATTCCACATTACAATGAAATGTACAATCAAGTATGTAAACCAAAACAACGCAAATATCATGATCATCACAACGACTCTTAACCAACATAACACACATTCGGTACACAATACATTGCACAACCACGTGTACAACCATCTCATATGTACATCGCAATCCTGCACAAATGGCACAACGCCGAACACGTATACCAATATATCACTATTATCACAAAGCCTTCAAATTTCGGAAAACACAACCAACTCAAACGGAACATATTTACGAAGGCAAGCAAAATCGTTATACATATCATACGTAATTACTATTCACAAGATACAAGTCGTATAATAAGATACTTGCCTTAATAACCGCTACCAAACGCTCCGAAGAACACGGTTCGACCGGGAAGCTCGGACCCCGAAGAAGACAATGAACGGAAGGGTTTCGACTCGAGTTCTTCACAATAATTCGACCCTAACAACATAAATTCAAAAATTCATCGATCATACGAGGAAGAATAATCGTAGAACGCCCGAAAACCCCTCTATGACATTTTACCGGACACTTTCAAGGCGTCGGTCAAGAACTCGACCAAAACAACGAATCGATACGATCCAACCATGGAATAACAAGGGAAATGATACAATACATCTAAATAATCATCAATCCATCACAATCCTAAGTTAAATCGGATTAAACGGACGAAATCGAACAAAATACCCAAAATCCCCAAAATTAGATTTCTAGAAAATCTGACCTGATTCGCTCGATCAAAGGATGTTATAGGATGGATGATTGATGATATGAACTCCAAGACTTCATGGATTTATTGTAACACCCCCAATCCGCTCAGGGATATTACACGCCGTAGAACCTTTCCTCAAGGATCTACCAGGCTGGTAACGACATTTAACATCTCGACAATGCCTTCGAGGCTACAATGACTCAGTAGACCGATTTGGTCTTTCCACAAATACATACAACTCAAATACAACTCATGCCCATGCAGGGGACAAAATACAACTACACCCGTACAACGGGAACAATACAGCAGCGGAAAATAAAGTACAACTGAACCAACACACGATGTACGGTTCCTCATGTGATTAGTATCGATCATCTTTCATCATCCTTCGTGCCGACCCGGTGTTATGCTCCAAAACCTGAATGCAAAAACAGACATCCACCCCCCGAATACTCGGGGGTTAGCAAAACTCCACTGTTTTGCTAGTGCAAATACAAAGTGCAAATACGAGCCATACAATTCACATTCCACGAATAACAATAACCGAGGATCCTCAAAGATCCAAACGAAACGAAAAGTACTTCCCGAGGCAAGGGTTTGAGAAAACATTTCAACAACGAAATATCATAAATCAATGGAAGTAATTTATAAAGCGATTAGAATGCCATCGAGAGTATTAATAGGAAACAATATAGGATTATCAAATCATAATTTTCGAAAACCAAAGACAAAAGGGGTCACCGCCCCAAAGGTTTACTTTCGAAAATGACATTAACCAACCGTTGGGATTTTAGCCCCAAATCCGTAAAACGACTTTTACAAAACCATTGGGATTTTAGCCCCAAATCTCATCACTCACGATTACACAGAACGACCGGGAAGTTCGTATCCCAACATCAAAATCCACAAATAAAGGATTTAAAACAAACAACAAAATACTCGAGTGCCATCCTAGCCAAGTAAGCCAAACGAACACTTACCTCTTACACACTTAGTCAATGCATGCAATCATGAAAACCGTTAAAGCACTCATTTCCGAAATGCCAATATCGAATCACATTAGCAAAAATGCACCACAATTAACCGTCGATCCACACCTCCGTGGACCCCTACCGAGACCCGTCGGATCTAACCCGTAGTGGTTAAAAGCAAAGCTCGTCGATCCACACCTCCGTGGACCCCTACCGAGACCGTCGGATCTAACCCGTAGTGAGCATACACACACACACGTTACTCATGCAACACTAATATGCTAAGAATGTAAGTTCATTACGAATACTTACTAGAGATGGCCATTAACTCGACACCATTATCAAACTCTTCAAAATTTCGATAACAAGATTAAATAAGGAAATACACGATTCCATAACTTAAACAATATGGGTATCATCATAAAATCCTTCGACGTTCAAAATAATCAATTCATAATCAATTCTCAAAACACCGTTCACAAAACACACGCGTTTTGAAA
Organism: Orobanche coerulescens; assembly: GCA_033398695.1. NCBI lineage: Eukaryota > Viridiplantae > Streptophyta > Magnoliopsida > Lamiales > Orobanchaceae > Orobanche > Orobanche coerulescens. The sequence goes on along the minus strand of JAWKAU010000525.1, from coordinate 15,651 downwards.
GAAAGCCTTTAACGAGGCCAAACCGAAATTCCTTTGAAACTTCATTTCAAATAACCAAACAAACACATCAAGACGACCACCGATCATCATATACATAAAACGAGAAAAGTATGGGCAAGGTACTTGCCTCGATACCACGAGCACGGAACCACGAACGGATACGGCTCAACCGGGAAGCTTGGGCGCCGATGCTAACAAAAGGAATACGACAACGAGCGGAGCGGAAGAATCAAGCACGAGGAACCGACGAAAATGAACCTAACGATTCGAATAGCACAATCACAACCACTTCTAAACGATTACGGAAATGGAATACACCCGGAAACCCGCCTACGATTCATGTATATTCGCACAAAAAATAACAACGAGGGCGGACCACAACCAAACCCTCTCGGTTCCGTAAAAATCACGAAATATACCATGAATCCGTAGGGAAACTAAGAATACCAACAAGAATAATCATATTCATCATGAATCCATCAACGAAACGGAAAGAATCGGACAAAACCCCAAAATCCCCAATTATCCAAAAAGGTAGGGTTTCAAGAGATATTACCTTGAGTGATTCAAGTATTACGATCCGTAGAACACGCGTTAGATTGATTATCCGAGCCTCACAACCGAAAAGAAATGATGAAAATCGACCCCCGGATGAAGAACTCTCTCCCTCTATATTTCTCCCTCGCGACGCCGTGGAAAAGAATGGGGAAGGAATGAGCTGTTCGCTCAGAACAACACATTTATAGCGTAACACAGCAGACCCTATCGGCCGGCCTATCGGCCGATAGGCCCAACCGATAGCCATACGGAATGCCGGCAGTAGGGTCTATCGACCCCCCTATCGGCCGAAAGGCTCCTGGAAGTGCTCGGCCAAAACTAAAACGACCATAACTCTCTCGTCCGGACTCCGATTGACTCACCGTTTGAACCATTGGAAAGCTAACTCGATGTTCTATAATATTGCAAAGATTTATAATTTTTGGAGTTACCAAAAATTAATGATGATCTAACAAAGACGAACTCATACTTAGAAAAGTCGTTTAGTAATCCTGAATTCAACAAAACGACACCGAAACCCGAACACGAATACGAACCGAAGATACGGTTACGAAGTACTCACAAGGACGAATCTAAGAGCTAGTAGAACACACAATTCCGACCACCCGAAGGCTCGAGATTCGACAACGGAAGGTAATTACCCCAAACTTTGGGAAATTACGAAAATGGCCCAAATGCCCGAAAATCACCATATGTGATCGAATAACCAAACCGAAGTTCACAACACGTCTAACAAAGTTAAACGGACTTGCGGGAAACTCGAAACAATGCTTTGGTCGAGATTCGCAAGAATCGAACTCAAGTGCGGAAAAGTCGCTAAAAGCACAGAACTCAACGAAACGACACCAAAGCGAACTCGGATGTCAAAAGTGTAGAATTAATCATTCTCAGAATGACGAAACGGTCATGAGCGAGTCGTCAAAACGGACTCCGACCGAAAAAAAAGAATTACCGGAAATCGAAAATTGCGGATATTACATTCTACCCTCCTTAAAAGAAGTTTCGTCCCGAAACTTAAAACAAGTAGGGAGAAGAAATATTCCGCCAGGAAAAACTCAACGAGACACACCAGAATGCGTAACTAATGCCCAACGGCGAAATGTTACAAACAACGCAAAGAAATATACGGCGTGTAAACACGCTCCACGGTGACCAACACAACGTCGCCGTTAGGGATATAATAAAACCGACAAGTGACAAGCGTCATCAAACGGATACTATAGTCAAGTCAATTATCCGATAATCACAAAACACAACGAACGAAAATCAATATGATTGGCCAACCCAACGGTACATCAATCAAAACGCGAGTCAACCGCTGAACAAACACGGAATCCCATCGCCTAAGGGATGGAAGATTGAAAACGAAACTAATTTCCCGAACTAAAGGGAATTACGAAGGAGCCTGAACGTTCAAGAATCACGAAACGAGAACAAAAACCGAACAAACAAACGATCGAGACAACAAAAATCGAAGAATCATGTTCGAATCACGAAGAACAATAAAGTTCGACAATAACTCCCAGGATGATCTGGTGAGAACTACAAGACATGCATTCCCATAAGATCCACAGGAAAGGGAATAGCGATTGAAAAGTCACAACGACAAATATGTTATTCCGAAATGATATCACACTCGTTCGATAAACAAAAACAAGGGCAGGACAAGCTCAGAAATGTCAACGAACATAAATGAGTCGACAAAGTAGAAAATACAGAAGTTCAAAATCCGATCCCTTCGAATAAAAGGACTAGTAGAACCAAATGATGTTACTCCCGAACAAAGTTCACAAGAATCGAACCGAACTCGAAAAAGTCACACCGATAACCAGATCGGCCCACAACAAGATCACAGCTCGTTCGGACGATGAAACTGAAATACCGAACAAGTTCATAAAGTACCAACGAACAAGAGCGAATCGATAGACTGGGGAAGAGAAAACACAGAAGTCAAAATAGTACGGGCATTACCTCCGACCTCGTCCACGAAATTCACAAAAACGGGAGCAAGGTAACAAGACATTAAACAATCGACGCATAACGGAACCATCACCGATGCACACGGTCATACCAAACCAAGCTCTAACAGCTCGCACATGCGGGACAACGCAGAGATTGCCATGAGGCGACAACATTCAATACCAACACTCCGCCTCTCACAGGGGCTAGCACAACCAATGTGTGGAAAGCGTCTCAACGCTCACACCGCCAATTCGATCATACTCGGGAGAAAGTATCCAAATGACAACGCGAACATCACACATACATACCCAGCCCTCAAACGGGAATGGATAGGTTTTAAAAAAAAACGAAAACCTCATTTTGAAAATAATTTAGAAGAATTCTGGTTGATCTTGAGTATCACCTTTCAAAAAGTATAAACGTGAAACATCGTTATCGAGACACTGGAGAACCATTTCGCATTTGATAAGAATGAAGATACTTTCTCTTAATGAAAACTTTCAAAATATTCGACCCTCGGGTCTAAATAAAAGTGTTGAAAATATCTCAAAACATTTTGGTCCTCGAGGTAGAAAATTTTTGAAATACATTGTGGCATCTTGGATGTACCACAAGAAAATAACCCATTTGAAAAGTATGTCTCGAAATTTATTTTTCTAAGATACTCAAGGTTTTCAAAAATCCAATAGGCCAGAATGCCCAAAACTCACACATACCGACGTTCACTAAAACAACTCCTAGCACACGCATCAAAACGTTTAAAATCAAGACAATACATGTCTTTAAACGAAAATAAACGATAAAATACCATATTCAGAACAAAACCACCGATAAAATACCCTCCCGCACTGGCTAGTGGACAAGTCGAACGCGTATAAGCACAAAGCTTCCACAATAGAACTTGTAAAGCGTGCAAATCGATTCGAAAATCATCAACAACGAGAAAACAACAATAAAAAGACATCACAAACGATTTACACTACTCTTATAAATCAAATACGAGAGTCGACTAAATACATATCGTGAAATCAAAATTCACATAAAATTCCACCACTTAACAAATAATCATAAAAATAGCTCGTGTCACACGAGGCACAACACAAAGAAGGGAGACTTACTTCCACAGGTCGCACGAAGATGATGATCGCCCCACGATACTAATCACGACCAACAAACTCAAACGACGCGTCGCGACACGACTCAGTCAGATAAAAATCCAACGAAACAAGACTCAAACAACACGACTTGACCCGGCAGCCTAGGTTTCCTCAACCTAAGCTCTGATACCATTTATGTAACACCCCTAATCCGCTCAGGGATATTACACGCCGTAGAACATTTCCTCTAGGATCTAGAAGGGTGGTATCGACATTTCAGATCTAGACAATGCCTTCGAGGCTACATTGACTCTGTTTTCCGATTTGGTCTTTCCTCAAATACTTACTACTCAAATACAACTCAGGCCCACCAGGGACAAAATACAACTACACCCGCATAACAGAACAATACAAAGAATGGAAAATAAAGTACAATCGAACCAACACACGATGTACGGTTCCTCATGTGATTAGTATCGATCATCTTTCATCATCCTTCGTGCCGACCCGGTGTTATGCTCCAAAACCCGAATGCAAAACAGACATCCACCCCGAATACTCGGGGGTTAGCAAAACTCCACTGTTTTGCTAGTGCAAATACAAAGTGCAAATACGAGCCATACAATTCACATTCCACGAATAACAATAACCGAGGATCCTCAAAGATCCAAACGAAACGAAAAGTACTTCCCGAGGCAAGGGTTTGAGAAAACATTTCAACAACGAAATATCATAAATCAATGGAAGTAATTTATAAAGCGATTCGAGAATGCCATCGAGAGTTTTAATAGAAAACAATTTAGGATTATCAAATCCTACTTTTCGAAAACCAAAAGACAAAAGGGGTCACCGCCCCAAAGGTTTACTTTCTGAAAAATGACATTAACCAACCGTTGGGATTTTAGCCCCAAATCCGTAAAACGACTTTTACAAAACCATTGGGATTTTAGCCCCAAATCTCATCACTCACAGTACACAAGAACGACCAGGAAGTTCGTATCCCAACATCAAAATCCACAAATAAAGGATTTAAAACAAACAACAAAATACTCCAGTGCCATCCTAGCCAAGTAAGCCAAACGAACACTTACCTCTTACACACTTAGTCAATGCATGCAATCATGAAAACCGTTCGAAAGCACTCATTTCCGGAAATGCCAATATCGAATCACATTAGCAAAAATGCACCACAATTAACCGTCGATCCACACCTCCGTGGACCCCTACCGAGACCCCGTCGGATCTAACCCGTAGTGGTTAAAAGCAAAGCTCGTCGATCCACACCTCCGTGGACCCCTACCGAGACCCCGTCGGATCTAACCCGTAGTGAGCATACACACACACACGTTACTCATGCAACACTAATATGCTAAGAATGTAAGTTCATTACGAATACTTACTAGAGATGGCCATTAACTCGACACCATTATCAAACTCTTCAAAATTTCGATAACAAGATTAAATAAGGAAATACACGATTCCATAACTTAAACAATATGGGTATCATCATAAAATCCTTGACGTTCAAAATAATCAATTCATAATCAATTCTCAAAACACCGTTCACAAAACACACGCGTTTTGAAAGAAAGCCTTTAACGAGGCCAAACCGAAATTCCTTTGAAACTTCATTTCAAATAACCAAACAAACACATCAAGACGACCACCGATCATCATATACATAAAACGAGAAAAGTATGGGCAAGGTACTTGCCTCGATACCACGAGCACGGAACCACGAACGGATACGGCTCAACCGGGAAGCTTCGAACGCCCGATGCTAACGAAAAGGAATACGACAACGAGCGGAGCGGAAGAATCAAGCACGACCGCGAGGAACCGATTTAAAATGAACCTAACGATTGAATAGCAATCACAACCACTTCTAAACGATTACGGAAATGGAATACACCGGAAACCCGCCTACGATTCATGTATATTCGCACAAAAATAACAACGAGGGCGGACCACAACCAAACCCTCTCGGTTCCGTAAAAATCACGAAATATACCATGAATCCGTAGGGAAACTAAGAATACCAACAAGAATAATCATATTCATCATGAATCCATCAACGAAACGGAAAGAATCGGACAAAACCCCAAAATCCCCAATTATCCAAAAAGGTAGGGTTTCAAGAGATATTACCTTGAGTGATTCAAGTATTACGATCCGTAGAACACGCGTTAGATTGATTATCCGAGCCTCACAACCGAAAAGAAATGATGAAAATCGACCCCCGGATGAAGAACTCTCTCCCTCTATATTTCTCCCTCGCGACGCCGTGGAAAAGAATGGGGAAGGAATGAGCTGTTCGCTCGTAACAACACATTTATAGCGTAATACGCCAGACCCTATCGGCCGGCCTATCGGCCGATAGGCCCAACCGATAGCCATACGGAATGCCGGCGGTAGGGTCTATCAACCCCCTATCGGCCGAAAGGCTCTGGAAGTGCTCGGCCAAAACTAAAACGACCATAACTCTCTCGTCAGGACTCGATTGACTCACCGTTTGAACCGTTGGAAAGCTAACTCGATGTTCTATAATATTGCAAAGATTTATAATTTTTGGAGTTACCAAAAATTAATGATGATCTAACAAAGACGAACTCATACTTAGAAAAGTCGTTTAGTAATCCTGAATTCAACAAAACGACACCGAAACCCGAACACGAATACGAACCAAGATACGGTTACGAAGTACTCACAAGGACGAATCTAAGAGCTAGTAGAACACACAATTCCGACCACCCGAAGGCTCGAGATTCGACAACGGAAGGTAATTACCCCAAACTTTGGGAAATTACGAAAATGGCCCAAATGCCCGAAAATCACCATATGTGATCGAATAACCAAACCGAAGTTCACAACACGTCTAACAAAGTTAAACGGACTTGCGGGAAACTCGAAACAGCAGTTTCGGTCGAGATTCGCAAGAATCGAACTCAAGTGCGGAAAAGTCGCTAAAAAGCACAGAACTCAACGAAACACCAAACGAACTCGGATGTCAAAAAGTGTAGAATTAATCATTCTCAGAATGACGAAACGGTCATGAGCGAGTCGTCAAAACGGACTCCGACCGAAAAAAAAGAATTACCGGAAATCGAAAATTGCGGATATTACATTTATTGAAAAACAACATCTCTCCATGATAGAAACAATCCCAGCCGCGGAAGAGAAGTAGAAGAAGGAGAAAAAATGGCGAAAAAACGACTGCTGGGCCTTAAATAGGCTGACAGACTCGACCGTGTCCGCCTGACACGGTCGTGGCGCATGATTGGCGGAAGGACTCGACCGTGTCATGCATGACACGGTCGCGCGCCGAAGAGGCCTACCGATAGTGACTGTCGCATGGCGCTCGGCATTGACTCGGCCGTGTCACAGAACACGGCCGGGCCTCTTCCGCTTATCCGGAAGAGTTCGGCTCGGCCGTTCAGCAACACGGTCGGGTCTGAGGCGAGACTTCTGGCTTTTCCGGACGAGTACGGCACGGGCCGTGTCGGACGACACGGCCGAGTTCGGCCGGCAGTGATCGGCCATTAACGAGCGGGTGAGCTAAAACGACCATAACTCTCTCGTCCGGACTCCGATTGACTCACCGTTTGAACCATTGGAAAGCTAACTCGATGCTCTATAATATTGCAAAGATTCAGAATTTTTGGAGTTACCAAAAATTAATGGTGATCTAACAAAGTCGAACTCATACTTAGAAAAGTCGTTTAGTAATCCTGAATTCAACAAAACGACACCGAAACCCGAACCTGAATACGAACCGAAGATACGGTTATGAAGTACTCACAAAGACGAATCTAAGAGCTAGTAGAACACACGATTCTGACCACCCGAAGGCTCGAAATTCGACAACGGAAGGTAATTACCCCAAACTTTGGGAAATTACGAAAATGGTCCAAATGCCCGAAAATCACCATACGACAACGAATAATCAAACCGAAGCTCACAACACGTATAACAACGTTAAATGAACTTACGAAAAACCCCAAACGACAGTTTCGAACGAGATTCGCAAGAACCGAACTCAAGCGCGGAAAAGTCGTTAAAAAGCACGGAACTCAACAAAGCAAAGACCAAACGAACTCGGATGACAAAAAGTGCAGAATTAAATATTCTCCGAATGACGAAACGGTCAAAAGCGAGTCGTCAAACGGACTTCGGCCGAAAAAAGAAATTTACCGAAAATCGAAAATTTGCGGATATTACACGAACGACCCCGAAACCCGAACCTGAGCATGAATTGAAGATACGGTTACGAAGTACTCGAAAAGACGAATCCGATCACTAATAGAACACACGATTCCGACTACCCGAAGCCTCGAAATTCGACAACGGAAAGTAATTACCCCAAACTTTGGGAAATTACGAAAATGGCCCAAAACGCCCCAAAATCACGATACGTGATCGAAACACCAAGCCAAAGCTCGCAACATGAATATTAACATTAAATGAACTTACGAGAAAGTCGAAACAACAGTTTCGGACGAGATTCGCAAGAATCGAACTCAAGTGCGGAAAAACCGCTAAAAAGCACGGAACTCAACAAAACGACACCGAAACGAGCTCGGATGACAAAAAGTGCAGAATTAATCATTCTCGGAATGACGAAACGGTCATGAGAGAGTCGTCAAAACGGACTTCCGCCGAAAAAAAGAAATTTACCGAAAATCGAAAATTGCGGATATTACAGTTTCCTTGATTTTAATCCGCGAATCATCAATACGGGGAGATTTTGCGTAAACCCTCACCCGTATTGATTGAACGTCTTTTGTCGTTAATTGTAATCGGGGTTTTGGGAGTATTCCTTTCGATTATTGATGTCCGTTGGGACTGAGTTATGCTAATTCTTCGTTTAGGAACCGTCGTTTTCCATTCGGATCATCCGTAGTCATTTTTCACTTCCGATTCTTCGAAGAATGTCTCAAAGGCAAGTACTTTACATTTGTTTACATGTTTTAGTATTTGAATTATGGCTATATGTGGTTGTTGTGGGAAGATATGTGTATGTTCACCTAGGGACGGTCCGACGGGGCCTCTAGGGATACGTATTGCCGTGAGTGTGCGTATCGTGAACTGTGGTTAGCCACCCAGGGATGTCCGACGGGACTCTGCGGGGTACGGTGGCCGTGAGTCTCGTACCAACGGTTAACTTTGAATTGTGATTTGTTGGAGATAATGTGTTTTGTGATTGTAAATATTCCGGAATATAAAATGTTTTCTAAAATGACTTTTGGCGCATATATTCATCTGATTAGAATGTAGTTCAAATGGATTGTACTTGCACTAGCAGTTGTCGCTAACCCCTTAAATGGGGGAAATACTTTTTGTATTTCAGGTATTGATCGTGGGGACAAGCGAGCACTCGAGCCGTATGCGGATGATGGGCAAGCATGATATTGTCCAGTAAATGATTTTCGGTGTCATGTCTGTCGGTTATTATTATTGATGTCTGATTTTGGGATTTATGTATTATAAAAATTGGTTTAAGTACTCGAGTACTTCTTTTGTAAAATTGTTAATGTTGTGTTCCCGTTTTGGGAAATGGATTGTTGTTGGATTCTATTGGTCGGATTGTAGTCTTTTATTTTGAGTCGTCATTTTATTGATGATTGTTGTCGTTGGCAAAGGTCTTGTTGGTATGTTAGCCGGGTGGATTCCACAGTGTGGGGTCCACGGTGCTGTAATATGCCCTGAATGTCTTGGGGGTGTTACATTCCTAAACTATTTTATCGGTACGTTTAAGCGGTGTCTTAACGTACATTTTGAACTATCGAGATTTGGCACTTCGCCTTGTATTTTCAAATGGTATTTTATGACGGTATTTCAAAATTATGCTTTTGAAAATATTTGAGTATTTAAAACATTACCGTCATCAGCCTTTTGGCGTTTTTGAATTGGTTTTGTAAACGGTTTTTAGCCTGGTGGGTTCCGGCGCGGGACCCACGGCGCTGTAATATCCCGGATGGTTTTGGGGGTGTTACAGAAACTATAAATTTCAATGAAATTACTTTTGGTCAAATGTTCGCTTTTATCAAAAAAGAAGCCCTTAATCTATGTTCAGAACTAAAAATACAATCCAAATACGGCAAAGATAAACATAATTCAAAAATTGAACTTGGTAATTTTTGTGAAGCCTTTGGCATGCAAAAGATACAAGCTCCTTCCACTTATTCCAAAAGAAAACATAATAATTATAAGGAAAAAAGATTTAAAAAACATCGGAAAAGATATTTAAAAAAAAACAGAACACATAGATAAACCTAAAAGAAAATTCAAAAAATCTTATCCTAAGTTTAGATCTGAATCATCAAAAATTCAATGTTGGAAATGTCATCGTTTTGGTCACAAAGCTGATGCATGTCCTATGAAGAAAAAAATTAATGAATTATTCAAAGATGATCGTGAATTAAAAGATAAAATACTTAATTTATTTATTAATGAAATTGAACCTAGTAGTTCAGATTCTGATTCATATTATGGATCAGATGACGAACTTTATAATCAAATTAATAATTCAAGTGATAGTGAAGATTATGGCAATCAGAGTTCTAATATTTATGTCAATATGATTAATAATAATATAAATCCTGAATTCCTATTAGATTTGGCTGATAAAATTCATGATCCGGAAGACAAGAAAGAATTACTTCAAAAAATCAAAACATTAATATTAACAAAAGATAAACCTAACAATGAACCTTTTAGTTTATCAAAACTCTTTGATAAAAACATACCTACTACCTCCAAAGGAATCAAACCAATTAATACAATGGATCTCCGAGAAGAAATCAAACTTCTTAAGAGACAAATTTCAAAAATTAATATGGAATTGGAACATATTCAAATCAATGATATGGAAAGAAATTCAAAAATATCTAATTTAGAAGAAATGATAAAAAATATTAATCATGATAAAACAGAAGAGACAATTTTTAAGAAAAGAAAAACTGGTCAAGACAGTGATGATGATAGTATTCATTTACCTATTAATAAAGATGAAATCAAATTAATAGAAGATTTGATTAATGAAGATCAATATATTCAAATTATCAATAAAATGACTTTTCAAAAACATTATGTACATCTTACTTTAGTTATTAATAATTTCAAGACAAATGTTATATGTCTTATGGACAGTGGTGCTGATCAAAATTGTGTCAAAGAGGGATTAATCCCTACCAAATACTTTGAAAAAACAAAAGAAAGATTAGTTGGTGCTAATTCAACTCCACTTAATGTAAAATATAAACTGACTAAAGCTCATATTTGTAATCAAGGGTACTGTTTCAGGACTCAATTTATTCTTGTCAAAGATCTTAATATTGATATGATATTAGGAACTCCTTTTCTTACTTCAATATACCTATGTTACTAATCACAAAGGAATAACTACCAAAATTATGGGTCATCCCATATTATTTGAATTCATAGATCAAATAAAAATCAAAGATATATCGTTGTTACAAGAATCATCTATTTTCAAAAACGTTAGTTCAATTAAAAATAAGAAAGCCCAGATTAATCATCTTAAGCAAGAAATACCTTATCTCATAATTGAAGAACAGTTAAAAACTAAAGATATTATTCAAAAAATTGAAATTATTAGAAAAGAAATAATATCAAAAATATGTTCAGAGGTTCCAAATGCTTTTTGGGAAAGAAAACAACATACTGTTGAACTCCCCTATGAAAAAGATTTTAGAGATACCAATATTCCTACTAAAGCCAGACCCATTCAAATGAACAGAGAATTATTAGAAACTTGCAAAATCGAAATTCAAAGTTTACTTGACAAAAAATTAATAAGGCCTAGCAAATCCCCTTGGAGTTGTCCAGCTTTTTATGTTAATAAAAGTGCTGAGAAAGAACGAGGAATTCCTAGACTCGTTATTAATTACAAATCATTAAATAAAGTACTTCAATGGATTAGGTATCCTATTCCAAACAAAAGAGATTTGATTAATAGAATTTTTAAAGCTACTATATTTTCAAAATTTGATTTAAAATCAGGATATTGGCAAATTCAAATAGCAGAAAAAGATAAATACAAAACTGCGTTTACTGTCCCTTCTGGACATTATGAATGGAATGTTATCCCATTCGGACTCAAAAATGCTCCTTCTGAATTTCAAAACATTATGAATAATATATTTACCCCTTATACTAATTTCATAATTGTTTATATAGATGATGTACTCATATTTTCTGAATCAATAGATCAACATATAAAACATGTTAAAACATTCATACAAGTTGTTTTTAAAAATGGATTAGCCATTTCTGAATCCAAACTAAATTTATTTCAAACCAAAATTAGATTTCTAGGTCATGATATATTCCAAGGAACCATTAAACCTATTTCCAGAGCCATTGAATTTACTTCAAAATTTCCTAATGAAATTACTAATAAGACACAGTTACAAAGATTTTTAGGATGTCTGAATTACATCTCAGATTTCTTTCCAAATCTCAGGATTATCTGCAAACCTTTATATCAAAGATTGACTAAAAATCCTGAACCATGGACATTAGAACATACTAAAATTGTTCAACTTATTAAAAAACAGATTCAAACCCTTCCTTGTTTAGGGATACCTAACCCAGATGCATTTCTTATTATTGAAACCGATGCATCTGAGTCCGGGTATGGGGGAATACTTAAACAAAAACTTTTACAAGGCATCTCTAGTAAAGAGCAAATTGTTAGATTTCATTCAGGGATTTGGCTTGGATCTCAAAAGAACTATTCAACGGTTAAAAAAGAAATCTTATCTATAGTTTTATGTATTTCAAAATTCCAAGATGACCTTTATAACAAAACTTTTCTGCTTAGAATAGATTGTAAATCTGCTAAGGAGATTTTACAAAAAGATGTTAAAAATATAGTTTCAAAACAAATATTTGCTAGATGGCAAGCCATCTTAAGTGTTTTTGATTTTGAAATAGAATATATAAAAGGATCTTCAAATTCACTTCCAGATTTTTTAACAAGAGAATTTTTACAGGGAAAAACTCCAGATGAATAATTATCAGTCCCTTCGTAATCAAGCTCTTTTTAATCCTCCTTCCAATGGCCTCAAAGCCCTCAAATTACACATTACACTTGCCAAATATCATGTCAAATACTGGTCTTTGCTTGTCGATTTCTCCTCTGATTCAACTTTCCATCCAATTTTTATTGATAATCTATTTACTGCTATTCATAGACTCAAGTATCTCGAGAAACAAGCTAGTCTTTATTTAGCTTGAAAATTTTCAGATGAACAGCAAAGCAAGGATGCAAACTGCTGACGATTATACTTCAAAACCTATTTCTCATAACTTGATTTCAAGTATTAGGTAATATTCCTCAAATTTCAAACAATTTTCCTCCTTTATCTTACAAACAAGCCATTCAAGGACACGAAATTGAAAGAGTGATAACCCTGGTTACTCCAAAGAAGATTGATTCAAAAGAAAATCTATTCATACCCCTTACTTTACTAAACAAGTCATGAACATATTACCCTCACAAGATTTACAATACTCCAGACTTCAAAACCCTTCAAAGTATTATCCAAAGATACTTTCCTCAGATTGCCATTGGTACCTGAAGATTCTTTAAAACCCAAAAATTTTATGAATATATTTTGGTGGACTCGTTCTATTGAATTAGTTCATAATCCAGATCCCAAGAATCCTCGTAGGACCGGGTTTTTCAAAATGCATAATTAAAAGATTTTCAAATCGGATAAATGGACTTTCCCATTCTCAAACAAAAACTTTTCTGGAAACTTCACTCCAAAAGGATATTCATATCCTGACTACAAAAAAGCTTGGTTCTATACTTTCTTCAAAAGACCTTTTGATCATTCATGGTTCTTTACTTTCCATAAAGATTTTGTCAAAACTTACCCCATTTGGTTTTGTGAATGGTGGATTCAATTTGGACCAACTACAGACATTCTTCCTTCAAATGTCTATAGTGCATTCAAATTTTACACTCAAAATGCCAAAGGATCTGAGTTTGAAAAATTCATTGGATATTTTTCTGAATTCAAAGTCCCTTGGATATTTTGCTGGAATTTTCAATTTCAACAGTATCATCCAGCACCTTATCCTATATCAATAGTTAGATAATTCAAAATAAAATGGTGGTCTAATTTCACAACCTCGTATTGTGATTTAGATGTTGTTTCAACTTTCTTTTCAACAGGGAAGAAGCCCTCATTCCCAAATTCAAAGATCTCTTCCAAACCAACTCATCCTTTAATAGCAAAATCAAAAGCTAAGGATAAGAAAATTTGTAATGACATAAAACAGAGTTCCAGTTTGTCTTCACAACAAATGAAGATCCTTCAAATGTTGGAAGACTGCCCAGAAATTGCAAAAGATTATATTCAATTACTCAAAAATAGGACAGAATCTTCTCATGCTTCAAGTGAAGGTTCTAGTTCTAATCAATATGCTCAGGATCCTGATGATGATTTCTTTATCGATCCTGATCAGATCTAGTCTTCAAAATTCATTTTCAAAATTTACTGTTACCAATTTAGCAGTCTAAAGAAGTAATTGGCTAGTCTGGTTCAAACGGTAACCAGTAAAGACTTTCCAAATCCGTTCATAGGTGTGGTTTTCCTCAAAAGCCAATAAGAGTTACCAAAATAACTATTAATATTTTGGCTAGTCCGGTTCAAACGGTAACCGGTAAAGACTTTTCAAATCCGTTCATAGGTGTGGCTTTCCTCAAAAGCCAATAAGAGTTACCAAAATAACTATTAATATTTTGGCTAGTCCGGTTCAAACGGTAGCCGGTAAAGACTTTTCAAACCCGTTTATAGGTGTGGCTTTCCTCAAAAGCCAATATTTTATGGTCCACTACAGCTCAAAAGAAGGTCCACTGCATTAAAATACCAAAAGGACGTCTACTGTTGTTGAAGTGACTTCTCCACCAACTAAAGTAGATACCACTTGAAGAAAAAGACAACACTCCAGCTCAACTCCAGCTCAAAAGTTGTGCCCACTACGACAGAGGACCCCTCCACTTTCAGAAAGAAGATGCTAATGAAATTCAAATTCAAATGGAAACTCAAATTGCTTTGTATCTCATATCTATAAATAGATTGTCTTTCATTTCATTTGAGACATCAGTTGTTTTGAGAAGAAAAACATCTAGCAAAAATAATTTCCTATCTTGTAATCCATTCCAAGCACTTAGAAGTTCTCAAGAATTCATATTCCATAATTTGTATTAAACCTCGACAATTCAAGTAAGAATTCATCTTTTGTTAATTCCATTCTTGTTAATATGCCTCATGTGTCTTGTATGTATCAAATTCCGTGTGTAACTCCAAAATGGTATCGGAGCCATAAAGTGTGTTAGAAATATTATTTCTGAGAAATTTATTTTCTGTTCTTAATTCCAAACTTTAGATAAAAAGTATGTATTGAGATTTATTTGTATAGTTCATACTTCAGATAGTAAGTTTGAATTGCGAATTGTTTACTAAGTTCATAAGTCTATACTGTTCTTAGTATTCACGTCTGCGTTGGTCAGCCAAGGAAAATCCGTTGGTCAGCCTGAGTTGGTGGTCCCGGTGGTGGTCCCGGATTCGTGAATTTCTAAACCCAGTAAAAACTTATAATCTCAGTTTTCAATAAGCAATCTTCCAAACCCATATCTAAGTACGACCTATCTTACAAAAACCAATATCCAGATCTAAATCTAAGTATGGCATTATCAATTAGAAAATTATTTTCTAAAAATAATAGTTCTAATAATGTTGTTAGCTCCAAAGAATTACATGTCCCTGTTAATTATTCAAACTGGACAATCCCTGAAAATCAAATTTAAAGTATTTATCAAATAGGATCTCTTGATTTCAAAGCGCATTTTCTCAAAAATACATGAAGAAACTATTTCAATTCAACAAGAATTTCAAAATATTCCTTTATTATCCTTATCAAGTATTCACAAATACTTAGAAAAAGGTTTCAAATATATGCATTATGGATTAATACAAATTGTTGTTAAACCCTTAGT
>JAWKAU010000524.1:0-62246 GCA_033398695.1 Orobanche coerulescens | reverse complement strand
AGTTCATTGTAATGCTCGGATCGCCGAGCATTGAGGATAATCTGTCGGTGATGATTGGACATCAAATTTCTCCCGAAGGACTCGGGGCAAGTATCTTATATTGATTCAATTAGAGTTAGTGATTTGACTCATATGTATTATCATTCAAGGCGTTGGGTCGAACATGAAATTACGCCTTAAATTTGATTTGTCGGGGTGTTGTCGCAAGTGCATGTTATGTTGTTCATGTGGATGAACGTGTTGATTTGCATATGGGTATGCACATTGTGTTATTTATGTTGTGTTGTTGATCCTGTGGAGATCATGGGAGGATCTATGCCGAGGGCGCCGGATCGAACGTCCACCCCGATTTTGCACAGTCTTGCAGGATCATCACTGATCTATCTTTGCCAGGGCGCTCGGATCGTTGACAAAAAGTTTTCCACCCGATTTTGATCTTGCTTAGATCATTACGTGGATCTATGCCGAGAAGCGGCTGGATCGCTGGGATGTTTTCCACCCGATGTTGATCTTGTAGATCATCACGAGGACCTAAGTGCCGAGGGCGCCGGTCATGGGATTTGGCATGACAGTATACATGATTGTTATTGTTGTGATCATATTGATGTGGTCATATGAGTATGCATTTGTAGGTCTTGTGTTAGGACCTTGTCCGTATTGCATTGTTCCATCTCTGACAGTTAGTGGTCAATGATTGTCGCACCTCATGTCTCGAGGTATGTTCCGTATTTTCCTTTGGTATTTGTCTTTCGATGGACGATCGGGGTTATCCTCTTGGGATTTGATGATGTTATTCGCATGGATCGTATTGATGTTGAAATGGTAGAGATCCGTATGTCGTGGAGTTGGTTATGATAGTTTGAGGATCTTGAGTATTGTTTAAGGTACCATACACGGGATCTTGGCGTTCGAGTTTATTGGTTAATCGAGTACGAGATGTGAAACGTGATAATGGTTATTCATTCGAAGAGAATTTCTTTGAGTAAGTAAAGATTACTGATGCTGGTCGTATTCTTATGTTGTATTCTCATTGGTATGTTATTATTAATGTGATGTGACGGTTATCATTGTCGATATTATGGCACTCCTTGTCAGGTGGGATTTCTTTTAGGTTCTCGGAGTATCGATGATACGATATCTAATATTCCAACCGAAGAAACTCCGATAAAAATCGACATCCATGATGATGCAAATTGCATATACATCGTTATACTTAGGAGAAAATGTTAAACGGATTGGAGTTACGTTGTTAATCTAATCTGAGTAACTAGAATTCGACGACGGATCGCCCGAAAGCATGAAGATCGGCTAAACATGCTTGAAAGGGACACTTTGTCTTCATATCTTTCACAAAATAAATGAAGATCACCTCCTTCCCCACCATGACACAAACGGCGAAGCTTGTAGATGGAGTGAAGACTTTCTTCTTCATGTCACCATCAAGATATCTTCATCAAATCAACACCAAAATCCTCCTAAGTTCGGGCCGATCGAAGCAAGTGCAAAGGAGGATATTTTGTTCTACTTCATGTCACCATCAAAGACCAAGAGTGCTTCATGTCCCTTTCACCTAATAACACCAAGAGACTTGATATCTCACCCTTGGATTTTCTAACAAATGATGTTGCTAGGAGTCTGCTTTTCTCGCTTTGTTGTATTTTCGCACGGTTGTAAACTACTATATATAGTAGTGTTCGTTGTACTTGTAATTCACTCCAGAATCATAATAAACATTGTATTTCCTTTAAAATATACGTTGAAAACAGTTCGACAAACTTTAGTTATTGTTTCGATTAGTCTCGAGATTTTAACTTGATCAATTCTCAAAAGGTCTTGGGAAGAGATTACCTTTATCAAGTTATAGGTCTAGTTCGATAAAAACACACCAAACTCCGTACATCATACTAGTATCACGGCCGAATCCCATTAAATTCGTCCCATCACCTTTGTAATTTTGATCCATATTGTAAACTTGTTAATCTTCCGTTGTGTTTATACGCATTACTTACGTAATTGATCATAAGTGGTATTGAGACATTTGTCTCATGATCGACGCTTACTCAAGAAGATGGCATTCACCGGCGAAGAAGTAGCACAACTACGTGACGTTTCTTCGCGGCTTACCGGAGCGAGTAATCCATGCACGGCGAGACATGACACCATGCATGCACCACGACATGCGGATGAATACAAGACTAAATAATCACGAGTTCGTAGGCGGCACCGATCCCGAGGTTTATTTGGAGTGGGAAAGAAAAATTGAACAATCGTTTGAGTTCAAGGAGCTCAATGACGAGGCACGTTGCAGTACGCGATTCTCAAACTTGGAAAGGAGCTTCCTTTGGTTTGAGCGAATGAAGACACAAAGAAGTCGTGGAAAAGAGAAGATACGCTCATGGGATTCCCTAAAAAGGAAACTACGAAAAGATATGTCCTGCTACACACAAGCTAAGTCTGTATCTGAAAATTTCGACCTCACGCAAGGAAGGCTAAGTGTCGAGGAGTACATCGAGGAGTTTGAAAACTTATCCTTGATGGGAGAACTTGAAGAAAGCGAAGAATTGCGCATGTCCCGCTTTCCTACGAGGTTTGAACAAAAATATTGCTAATTCCTGTAGAACTCACCCCTATTCGACTTCGATACTTTATGCGGGCTTTGCAAAAAGTTGGAAAATCAAAACAAAACAAAACTCTAAACCCGAATTCCCACCTAAATACGGAAATACCAACTTTGGCGCGAGTTCTAGCTCGCTTCCAAAACTGTCACCACAAGCCACCTGCTACTACCCTTCCAAAACTCCTATCACACCAAAAGAAACAAGCCTATCTAAAGTCCTGTTTCAAATGTCAAGGATTTGGACACTATCAAAGTGCTTGTCCAAATCGGAGGATTGTAACGCTGCGAGAAGCCAGCGCCCGAGAGGAATTATTAGTCAAGAAGAAAGAGTTGGAGACGTTTTAACTTAGAAGCCGACGAAGAAGAAGAATGCGAGGCATACGATGCCCCGAACTATGACATTTAACCTTGTCCTTCGTGATGTTACAAACGAAGGCCGCCCCAAGTGACGAAGAACAATGGGACTAAATCTTCCACACGGCGTCGTCGGAGATAAATGGTGTAGCTTGATCATTGACGGTGGAAGTTGTACAAACGTGGCATCAAGCGAGATGGTTTCAAAACTTTTGATCACCACGGCCCATCCTAAGCCGTATGCACTCCATTGGCTCGATGATGGGAACAAAGTGAAGGTATCAAGACAAGTGAAGGTCGGACTCACCATGGGTTCGTGATGGCGACATTACATGCGATGTACTACCGATGGACGCATGTCACGTGTTATTAGGAAGACCTTGGTTATTTGATCGGACGCATTACATCGAGGGAGGAGTAATGAGTATGAGTTACGTGACAAAGGTAAAAAATTGTTCTTAAACCTATGTCACCTCAAGCTATCCGGACGATGAGTTCAAAAAGTCGAAGGACCGAAACTTACGATGTTCGCAAACGAAAGAAGTCGAACACGCCATTGACGATGGCGAACGTGTTTATTTGATGATGATCAAAGAGGTCCGAAATCTTGCCACCAAATCGCAAAATGAGGAAGAGATAGACGCACTATTACACGAGTTTTCTGGACGTATTTCAAGACTTGCCGTAGGATTACCACCTATCCGCTGGATTGAACACCGATTGATCTTATACCGAGCTCCATTACCGAACAAAGCGGCGATCGTTGTAATCCCAAGAGACCAAAGAACTACAACGCATAAATTGATGAACTCATGAATCACGGGTATGTCCGAGAAAGTTTAAGTCCGTGTGCGGTTCCATTCTACTTGTACCAAAAAAGACGGAACATGGCGAATGTGTATTGACAGAGAGCCGTGAATAACATCACCGTCAAGTATCGGTTTCCCATTCCGAGACTAGACGACATGCCGGACGAGTTACATGGCTCGGTTATATTTTCCAAAGTTGATTTACGGAGCGGATACCATCAACCGCATGCGAGAGGGAGACGAATGGAAAACGGCGTTTAAAACGAAGAATGGACTTTACGAATGGGTTGTGATGCCATTCGGCCTCACCAACGCCCGAGCACCTTTATGAGGTTGATGAACGAGGTTCTTAAACCTTTCTTGGGAAAATTTGTTGTCGTGGTACTTAGACGACATTTTGATCTACATGGGTCCGTAGAAGAACATCTCGAACATTTGCGGTACGTGTTTGAGACGCTAAGGAACAAAACTTTATGGAAAACGGGAGAAGTGTACTTTCCTAGTCGAGAGTCTTGTCTTTCTGCTATGTTGTTTCGAAGACGGAGTTTCCGACCAAGAGAAGATCGCAGAATCAAGTCGGGCCGACCCCAAAGACAATCACGAGGTACGGCCGCTTCATGGCCTCGCTTCTTTTACCGACGATTCATACGGGACTTCAAAGACTATCTCCATCCGATCACGAGTGTCTCGAAAAGGGAACCTTTGCTTGAACGAGACGGCCCAAAAGGCTTTGAAAACTTGAAGGGAAAATTATGTGAAGCGCCGATTTTGACGTTACTCCGATTTTTCACAACCGCTTGAGGTAGAATGCGACGCTAGCGGAGTTGGAATCGGGCGTTGCTTATTCAAAGAGGCCGTCCCATCGCCTATTTTCGGAGAAGTTATGGCGCCCGAGTGAATTATTGTACTTACGACAAGGAGTTCTATGCTATCGTAAGAGCACTCGACCATTGGAGTCATTATCTACGCTCAAACATTTCGTGCCGCATTCGATCATGAGTCGTTGAAAAACATCAACTGACAAAGTAAGTTAACCCAGAGACATGCAAAATGGGAGGAATTTTTACAATCTTTTCACTTTTCATCCAAGTACAAAGACGGAAGAGTAATGTAGTGGCGGATGCACTATCGAGATTCGGTATGCCCATCACCGATGCTATATGTTCGTTTGTTTGGGTTCTTGACTTTGTTTGATCATTAGATCGACTATTTGGTCTTCGGTGAAATTTTTAACCATTGTTATTCGGCCCCGTTCGAGGAATTTATTTTACAGGATGGCTTTCTTTTCAAGGGAAACAAATTATGTGTGCCGAGACATACAATTCGGGAATTGTTGGTTCGGGAGGCGCACGGAGGAGGGCTAGCCGGTCACTTCGGCTCGACTAAGATCTGAGAGGTGCTAAAAGAACATTTCTTTTGGCCGAAGATGTATGGTGACCTCAGCACAATCGTGAACAAATGCGTAATTTGTCACATGATGAAAAGTCTGCTCAAGTCGAGTACATACATGCCGCTACAATACCGCATGCACTGGGAGGATGTCTCGATGGATTTTATTGTGGCTTTACCTCGTACTCAACGAGGCAAAGACTCGATCATGGTGGTCAGCCGACCGCTTTTCAAAATGGCTCACTTTATCGCGCGCTACAAAACCGATGATGCAAGCAATGTGGCGGACTTGTACTTCCGTGAAGTAGTTCGCTTACACGGAGTTCCAAAACTATCGTGGTCGGATCGAGATTCCAAATTTCTGAGTTACTCGGAATACTTTATGGAGGAAAGCTCAGACTAAACTCCTATTCAAGATTTCACATCACCCGCAAACCGACTTGCATCGAGGTAACTAATCGAACCTCGGGAGCATTATTACGAGGGTTGGTAAATAAAACACAAGGATTGGGACGTTAAACTTGCTCATGAATTCGATACAACCGATCACCTTGCTATGCCAATGCCCATTCACCGCTTGAAGTAGTATACTTGATTAAATCCGCACTTGCCATCGACTTGATTCCCTTGCCGAGCAACGAATTGGTGAAGTTACATGAAAAGATACGGAACGGATTAAAGAAGTAAATGAAATATACAAACTAAGTCGAACAAAAATAAAAAGCGAGATTATTTGATGTTGGCGATTTGGTTTGGATACATTTGAGAAAAGAAAGATTCCTACAAACTAAGAACAAATTGATGCCGAGAGCCGAGGGTCCGCATAAAATTGTGGAAAAGGTGAACGATAACGCATACAAAGTCGAACTTCCGGCGTAATACGGAGTACACGCGACATTCAACGTGAGGTGATCTTTCACCTTATCTTGACGACGATGGCATTGCGGAATTGAGGTCAATTCCTTTCAAAGACGGAGGGAATGATACGATATCTAATATTCCAACCAAGAAACTCCGATAAAAATCGACATCCATGATGATGCAAATTCGCATGGCCATGCATCGCTATACTTAGGAGAAAATGTTAAACGGATTGAGTTACGTTGTTAATCGGAATCGAGTAACGAGAATTCGACGACGGATCGCCCGAAAGCATGAAGATCGGCTAAACATGCTTGAAAGGGACACTTTGTCTTCATATCTTTCACAAAATAAATGAAGATCACCTCCTTCCCCACCATGACACAAACGAAGCTTGTAGATGGAGGAAGACTTTCTTCTTCATGTCACCATCAAGATATCTTCATCAAATCAACACCAAAATCCTCCTAAGTTCTACCGATTGGAAGCAAGTGCAAAGGAGGATATTTTGTTCTACTTCATGTCACCATCAAAGACCAAGAGTGCTTCATGTCCCTTTCACCTAATAACACCAAGAGACTTGATATCTCACCCTTGGATTTTCGGCCGAAATGATGTTGCTAGGAAGTCTGCTTTTCTCGTTTTGTTGTATTTTCAGACGGTTGTAAACTACTATATATAGTAGTGTTCGTTGTACTTGTAATTCATCGAGAATCATAATAAACATTGTATTTCCTTTGAAATATACGTTGAACGAGTTCGACAAACTTTAGTTATTGTTTCGACGAGTCTTTAGATTTTAACTTGATCAATTCTCAAAAGGTCTTGGGAAGAGATTACCCTTTTATCGAGTTATAGGTCTAGTTCGATAAAACACACCAAACTCCGTACATCATACTATATCACGCCAATCCCATTAAATTCGCCCATCACCTTGTAATTTTTGATCCATATTGTAAACTTGTTAATCTTCCGTTGTGTTTATACGCATTACTTACGTAATTGTATCAATCGAGCTTGTAGAAGCCGTGAAGAGATGAGCTTCCTGAGGATACCGCTAGACATGTTCCAGACATTGAGTTTATTGTTTGGTTCTTGTTTTCCGCCGCTAGAGTATTGTTTTGCTGGTCTTTTTCCGCCAAGTGAGTATTTTGAGACACACTTTTGGTATCCTGTAACCGAGGTTACTTTGGTAATCGCTTTCAAACTTTTGAGTATCGCATTTGGCCTTGCGATTTCAAATGAGTTTTACGACGTGTTTGATAAATGGATTTTATAAGTCTTTGTGAATTTTTAAAGATAGTACTGTCGTTGGCCTCTGCATTTGTAAAATGTTTGTGAAAATTTCTTTTAGCCTTGTGGGTTCCATCTCGGCCCACGGCGCCGTAATATTTCCTTAAAACTGGGGTGTTACAAGGTGGCTCCGCTTTCCGTTCTCTAGATTGAACTACATGATCCCACCAAATAAGAGCATATCCTACAAACTCTACCGTGGCTAATTTGACTTTCTTAAGTTCGTAAAAGTTTCTACACTCAAATTGGCCTTCAACTCTCCTAACCCACTCAAAGAACAATTCGGGCTGGTTTTACCTTCAAATGGGGAATGTGGAATTTAACACTTAAGATTATCATCCATCCCGTTCCGATTATTTCTAGGTTCTCGATTTGTCCTAGAATGTCTATCTTCTTCAAATTCATATTCAAATTCGTCTTCAAGTTCGTTTAAAGGTGGTGGAGGTGGTCGATTATTCCTACCTGCCTTACATTAGTATCTCGTGTCTGGGTTTGTCTTAACCGACTTAAGATCTTCTCTCATTTCTTCCATTATATTAGTCATTTTATTCATTAAAGAGTACAACCCATCAATGTGATATTGAGCATCTTTTAATGATTCAATTTTTCTTCTGACGACCATCACTAAAATAGTCTTCTTCTTCCATTGGTATTTTCCGTCTCTCTTTTCATCTCTGAGTTATTTGATCCAACCATTTTAAAAGATTTCACGAATGAAAAAAATCAACAAGATGAAAATAGCTATATAATTTTATTTTATTTTTATATTTTTTTATTTTCGTTTTTTTAACAAGCATAAACCGAGAGCAAAATAACTTATGACGTAAATGAAAGTAATAAAAGAAAGTTGAGGAACGAATGAACTGGAACCGAATCTCCGATGCCAAATGATATGATCTTGCTTGCACAAGAAAGATCAACTCGTGAAGCTCTCAAGCAGGTTCTTTTAATCGGAATTTCTTGTTCCCAACTATTGTAATGGCAATGGGAATGTAACGTACTATAAACCCTTAAGTAGGATTCTAACGACGCCTTGATATCTTGTAACAAGAAGCCTTCGAATAAAACTCGAGATCCTATAGTTTCTATGTAATTCAAAACCAAAGAGATGGCAATCTTTGATTCCAAGTAGAATGATTTAATGTATAAACATAAAATCAACAACACACAAGTATATTAATAAAGCATAATAGCTATATTTTGAAATTGTTCTTAGATGCAAATTACAATTGGCCATGGCCTTATTTATAGGTGAAAAGAAGACTTTTTAGGACATGAAATTCAAACAACAAAATTAAACAATTATAACTATAATCATGAAAGGAGGAAGACAACATAGTTTCCTTGACTTTGAGCAAAGTGGCAACGGCTATTTGAGAAGGAATGGAGCCGAAAATTCTTCATCTCTCTCTTCTCTTTGCAATATCTTGCTAGATTCACTTGAGTAAAATAATCTCTTTCCAAGACTTCTTCACCAAGGATGCAACGGCTATTTGAGAAAGGCAAGGGCTGAAATCTCTTGCTAGATATACTTGTAAAATGATGAGATTACCTTGATGACTTTGATAACATACCATGGAGACTTTTAGTACACTTATTCTTTTTATTTTGATTAAAGTAAAGCATTTCTAGGAGGTCTTGAATTTTTGGATGAAAATTACTCCTTGTGTTGCATGGCCTTGCATGGCCGAACCCCTTCCATACGTTTCCCATGCAACCCCTAAACGGGGGTCTTGAATGTCGAAGAATTCCATTCAGCCCCTAGACGGAGGTCTTGTTTAATGTAGTCCTTATAATGGAGCTTAGAATCGAACTTATCCGGATAGGGAAGTTGCGGCTTGAAATTTTCAATGTGTTCTCCAAAAGCAAATCTAAACGAGGGTCCTCAATCTCGATTTAAACATGAACAAACAATGTAACTCGACGGGAATGTGGCCTTCCGAATCGCTGACTTGAAGTAGAGTTATAGAGCCGAACGTAGCATCATGTTATTTCGTGAAGTGGTGCTAATGTCATTTGTTTTCAACTTCATTTGTGTCTTCTCTCAATTTCTTAGCACGTGCCCGTGTGATAGGTCCAAAGGGGATTCATGATGGCTCCGATCGTATCTAATACTCTTGATGGTGCGACCGGGGTTGCATCATTCCTCCATCTTGAGAAGGATCCGTCCTCGCATCCGATTCATCTCCTGTTTCAAACAAAGATAAGTCGAAACGTTAAAAGTTGCGTAAACATTATATTCACCGCAAGTCGAGTTTATAGGCATTGTCATTTATTTTCCAAGACCATGAATGGACCGCTCTCTTGTCGCGCCGCGGCCGAGTCACCGGATGTCCTTGTCGCGCTTGGCCGTGTTAAGCGACATGGACCGTGTCCCGCCATAGATTACTCTTTTTTATAGTTTTTTTGTGTGTTTGTCTTTTCTTTTTTTTTACTCATTTTAGGACAGTGTTTCTAAAATTATGATTGTTGTTCCTTTTGTATTTTATTTTTGATTTGTTTTGATTATTCAAAGATTTTATAAATCTTTGAATTGTTTTACTTTTTTATGGGAAGACTTGAAGTTTCCTATATATAGTCTTGTGTAAGCATTGTAAGAGGTATCGCATGTTGGTGAAATAAGAATACACTTTGTGTTTTTCTTGGTGAATGCTTTTCATCGAAACTTGATTTTATTCAACGTATTTTCGAATATTAATCCGATTAATTCTCAATAGGTCTTGAGAAGAAATCACATTATCAAACTATAGGTCTAGTTTGATAATCATCATCACATTGTTCTTACTTACATGACCGAATTGCCCTACTTCGGTTATTTTCTTACGAGTGTTACACATATTCGAGTGTTGTGAGGATCAATAATATTTCGCTGCATTACATGCGAGTTTACGCCCATCTTTATACGTAATTCAGATTGCGTAGTCTCTCCGAGATCTTCACGAGGATATGTCTCCTATGTATTTTAGCCGACATTAGTTTTCTCAAAGATAACGCCGGTATTTCTATTTCCCTATCGTAGGTTTTTCCTATTGGATTTTTCTACGATAGATTTTAACGAGGCATGCGGTTGCAACCCCATACATCCGTATGGGGGTTTAGGTCCTTTTATTCTGCTTTCATAGATAGCTTTTGCATTTGTGTTTTTATCTCTGTTTCTCATGACTACCCGCTGTGGGATTAGCTTGAGATTTTATTTTGTTGTCTAGCCCGGCCGCCTGGTTGTGGTATCCGTTGGCCCTCTCTCGTAACTCTTTTCTCGTTTCTCGCTTTTATAATAATATTGGCCTTGATGAGTCAAAAACTCAACTAAACTCCCAACTCTCGATTAGTATCATAGCCCGTCACTTCCCTGCTCGGATCCCGAGACCGCTCCCCAAACCCGCAAGCACCCGGACACAAAACATACATCCACCCGATTACACTGGGTTAGTAAAATTCCACTATTTTGCTAGTGCAAATATAGTACGATACGAAATGCAACAAGTAAATAGCAACCATGAATCGATAAGGAAATCAACAATCAAAATGCTCCCGAGAATCTATAGAAGTTACAAACTCAAGCAAGGAAGTATTTGAAAAGGAACTCGTTATCTCTGGGATTTTTAAAATAGAAATTCTTTTGGACCTCGAGTCCCAATTATCAAAACCATCAAGTCCAATGGCAAGTGCGGATTTAATCCGTATACCACTTCAAAAGGTGAATGGGCCGTGGCATAACCGGTGATCGGTTGTATGCGAATTCCGCATGAGCAAGTTTAACGCCCCAATCCTTCCGTGTTTTATTTACCAACCCTCGCAATAATGCTCCCAAGGTTCGATTAGTTACCTCTGGCCTCAGTCGGTTTGCTATGGGTGATGTGAAGTATCGAACAGAGTTTAGTACCTACTTTCCTCCATAAAGTATTCCGAGTAACTCGTAAATTTGGAATCTCGATCCGACACGATAGTTTTGGAACTCCGTGTAAACGAACTACTTCCTAAGTACAAGTCCGCCACATTGCTTGCGCCATCGGTTTTGTGGCATGCGATAAAGTGAGCCATTTTCAAAAACGGCCGATGACCACCATGATCGAGTCTTTGCCTCGTTGAGTACGAGGTAAAGCCACAATAAAATCCATCGAGACATCCTCCCACGGTCGTAACGGTATTGGCAACGACATGTATGTACTCGACTTGAACGAACTTTTCATCATGTGACAACTTACGATTTGCTCACGATTGTGCTTACGTCACCATACATCTTCGCCAAAAGAAATGTTCTTTTAGCACCTCTAGCCTTGGTCGAGCCGAAATGACCGGCTAGTCCTCCTCCGCCGAACCAAAGAATTTCGAATTGTATGTCTCGCACACATAATTTATTTCCCTTGAAAAGAAAGCCATCCTCAGAAAACAAATTCTCAGACGGGGCCGCTTTTACAACGGTTAAAAATTTCAAGTCCAAATCGTCGTTGTAATGATCTTTCAAAGTCTCGAACCCCAACAAACGAACATCTAGCATCGACGTAAGGCATACCGTCTCGATAGTGCATCCGCCACTACATTACTCTTCCTGCCTTTGTACTTGGATGAAAAGTGAAAAGATTGTAAAAATTCCACCCATTTTGCATGTCTCGGGCTTAGCTTACTCGTCTGTTGATGTATTTCAATGACTCGTGATCCGAATGCGCACGAAATGTTTCGAACGCAGATAATGGCTCTAATGATCGAGTGCTCTTACGATAGCATAGAACTCCTTGTCGTAAGTACAATAATTCACTGGGCTCCACTTAACTTCTCCGAAAAATAGGCGATGGGACGGCTCTTTGGATAAGCACGCCCGATTCCAACTCCGCTAGCGCCGCATTCCACCTCAAACGGTTGTGAAAATCGGGTAACGCCAAAATCGGCGCTTCACATAATTTTCCTTTAAATTTTCAAAAGCCTTTGGGCCGCCTCGCTCCATGCAAAGGTTCCCTTTTTCAGACA
The DNA here is from genome assembly GCA_033398695.1 of Orobanche coerulescens. Lineage (NCBI taxonomy): Eukaryota > Viridiplantae > Streptophyta > Magnoliopsida > Lamiales > Orobanchaceae > Orobanche > Orobanche coerulescens. The sequence goes on along the minus strand of JAWKAU010000524.1, from coordinate 49,958 downwards.
CTCCGTGATCGGACTGGAGATAGTGCTAAAGTCCCGTATGAATCGTCGGTAAAAAGAAGCGAGGCCATGAAATGACCGTACCTCCGTGATTGTCTTTGGGGTCGGCCACGACTTGATTGCCGCTGATACGATATCTAATATTCCAGTCGAAGAAACTCCAATAAAAATCGACCTCCATGATGATGCAAATTCGCATGTCCATGCATCGCTATACTTAGGAGAAAATGTTAATCGGATTGGAGTTACGCTGTTAATCGGAATCGGAATAACGTAAAACTCGACGACGGAATCGGTCCAAAGCATGAAAACCGCCAGATCATGCTTGAAAGGGACTCATGATTGTCAAGATACATGACATCAACAAATCGGCCCTACTAGATATTGAGAAAGACTTTCATCACCTAATAACACCAAAATTCACCATGATTTCCTTCCCCACAAAAATCGGCCATATCATGAAATTGAGGAAGACTTTCTTCAAGCATGTTCTTCATGTCACCATCAAGATATCTTCATCAAATCTACACCAAATCCTCCTCACTCCTTGATTAAGATCAGCCGATTGAAGCTTGCAAGAAGGGATGATTTGTGAAGACTTTCATCAAGGATCCTTCATGTCACCATCATGAAATAAAGACCAAGATTTCCTCATGTCCCCATCAAACAATAAAATCCAAGATTGCTTGGTATCTCTTTGATATTTTCGGCCGATTAGATGTTGCTAGGAAGTTTCGCTTTCTCGCTTTGTTGTATTTTCTTCGGATGGAAACTACTATATATAGTAGTGCTCGCTGTATTTGTAACATATCTTGAATCATAATAAACCTTGTATTTCCTTTGAAATATACGTTGAACGAGTTCAACAAACTTTAGTTATTGTTTCGACGCGTCTCGAGATTTTAACTTGATCAATTCTCAAAAGGTCTTGGGAAGAGATTACCTTTTATCGAGTTATAGGTCTAGTTCGATAAAACACATCAAACTCCGTACATCATACTACATCACGGCCGAACACCATCAAATTTCGGCCAACCTTAGTAAAATTCAAGTGATACTTTGATACTTGTTGAACTTCCGTTGTATTTTATACGTTTTACTTACGTAATTCGTATCAGCCGCGATCTTCTCTTGGTCGACCGAAACTCCGTCTTTAGAAACAACATAGCCGAGAAAGATAAGACTCTCGACTAGAAAAGTACACTTCTCCCGTTTTCCATAAAGTTTTTGTTCCCTTAGCGTCTCAAATACGTACCGCAAATGTTCGAGATGTTCCTCTACGGACCGATCAGATCAAAATGTCGTCTAAGTACACGACAACAAACTTTCCCAAGAAAGGTTTAAGAACCTCGCTCATCAACCTCATAAAAGTGCTCTGGCTGGTGAGGCCGAATGGCATCACAACCCATTCGTAAAGTCCATTCTTTGTTTTAAACGCCGTTTCCATTCGTCTCCTCTCGCATGCGGATTTGATGGTATCCGCTCCGTAAATCAACTTTGGAAAATATAACCGAGCCATGTAACTCGTCCAAAGATGTCGCCTAGTCTCGGATGGGAAACCGATACTTGACGGTGATGTTATTCACGGCTCATCACCAACACACATTCGCCATGTTCCGTCTTTTTTGGTACAAGTAGACTCGAACCGCACACGGACTTAAACTTTCTCGGACATATCCGTGATTCATGAGTTCATCAATTTGTCGTTGTAGTTCTTTGGTTTCTTCGGATTACAACGATACGCCGCTTTGTTCGTAATGGAGCTCCTGTATAAGATCAATCTGTGTTCAATTCCGCGGATAGGTGGTAATCCTACCGCAAGTCTTCGGGAATACGTCCAAAACTCGTGTAATAGTGCATCTATCTTTTCCTCATGGTGCGATTTGGTGGCAAGATTTCGACCTCTTTGATCATCATCAAATAAACACGTTCGCCATCACAATGGCGTGTTCGACTTCTTTCTCGCTTGCAAACATCGTAAGTTTCGCCCTTCGACTTTTTTGAACTCATCGTCCGGATAGCTTGAGGTGACATAGGTTTAAGAACAATTTTTACCTTTGTCACGTAACTCATACTGCTACTCCTCCCTCGATGTAGTACGTCCCATCAAATAACCAAGGTCTTCCTAATAATACGTGACATGCGTCCATCGGTAGTACATCGCATGTAATATCATCGCCATACGAACCCATGGTGAGTCCGACCTTCACTTGCCTTGATACTTTCACCTTGTTTCCATCATCGAGCCAATGGAGTGCATACGGCTTAGGATGGGCCGTGGTGATCAAACCGAGTTTTGAGACCATCTCGCTTGATGCCACGCTTGTACAACTTCCACCGCCAATGATCAAGCTACACCATTTATCTCCGACACGACACTTCGTGTGGAAGATTTGGTCTCGTTGTTCTTCGTCACTTGGGGCGGCCTTCGCTTGTAACATGCGAAGGACGAGGTTCGTGTCATAGTTCGGGGCATCGTATGCCTCGCATTCTTCTTCTTCTTCGCTGCCTTCTAAGTTAAAAACGCCTCCAACTCTTTCTTCTTCGGCTAGTAATTCTTCTCGACGGCTATGGCTTCGTAACGTCACAATCCTCCGATTTGGACAAGCACTTTGATAGTGTCCAAATCCTTGACATTTGAAACACCGGACTTTAGATAGGCTTGTTTCTTTTGGTGTGATAGGAGTTTTTGGGATGGTAGTAACGGGTTGGCTTGTGGTGATAGGTTTTGGAAACGAGCTAGAACTCGCGCCAAAGTTGGTATTTCCGTATTTAGGTGGGAATTCGGGTTTAGAGAGTTTTGTTTTGTTTTGATTTTCCAACTTTATGCAAAGTCCGGATAAAGTATCAAAGTCGGAATAGGGGTAGAGTTCCACGGAATTAGCAATGTTTTTGTTCAAACCTCGTAGGAAACGGACATCCGCAATTCTTCGCTTTCTTCAAGTTCTCCCATCAAGGATAAGTTTTCAAACTCCTCGATGTACTCCTCGACACTTAGTTTTCCTTGCGTGAGTTCGAAATTTTTCGATACAAGCTTAACTTGTGTGTAGTCGGGACATATCTCTTTCGTAGTTTCTTTTTAGAGAATCCCACGAACGTATCTTCTCTTTTCCTACACGAACTCTTTGTGTCTTCATTCGCTCAAACCAAAGGGAAGCTCCCTTTCCAAGTTTGAGGATCGCATACTTGCAACGTACCTCGTCATTGAGATCCTTGAACTCAAACATTCGCTCAATTTTTCTTTCCCACTCCAAATAAACCTCGGGATCGGTGCCACCTACGAACTCGGAGTTCGCTTGTCTTGTATTCATCAAGATGTCGTGGTGCATGCATGGTGTCGTATCCTCGCCGTGCTTGGATTCTGGGCTCCGTAAGCCACGAAGAACGCCACGTAGTTGTGCCACTTCTTCATCGGTGAACGCCATCTTCTTGAGTAACGCCGAGAATTGTGAGGCAAATGGCCTGATACCACTTATGATACGAATTACGTAAGTAATGCGTATAAATACAACGGAAGATTATTATGTCTTGACAACTATCAAAGTATCACTCGAAAATTACAAGGTGGCCAATTTGAATGGGGTTCGGCCGTGAGGTAGTAGTGTATACGGATTTGGATGTGTTTTATCGAACTAGACCTATAACTCGATAAAAGTAATCTCTTCCCAAGACCTATTGAGAATTGATCAAGTTAAAATCTCGAGACGCGCCGAAATAATAACCAAGGTTTTGTTGAACTTGTTCAACGATATTTCAAAGAAATACAAGGTTTATTACTTTCAAGATATGTTACAATCATCAAATGGACTACTATATATAGTAGTATACAAGGATAATGATACAAAAACAACAAGAAAAAAACGAGCCACCAATCTTCCTCATGTTCGGCCGAATGTAGTGTGGGGAAGGCAAGATCTTGGACAATCTTCAAGTATCTTGGAATGTAGTGTGCATGACTTTGACATGTTGAAAGAAGACTTGATGAAAGTCTTTATCCATGGAAATTTTGGCCGATTTTGTGGGGAGTCTTGGGAGATTTATTTAGGACATGATCTTTATGTATCTTGATAAGATATGAAGATGGGATCTTTTATTTTGTCTTGGCCGATTTTTCAAACAAGGTGGGGAAGGAGGTTATCTTCACTTATCTTGTGAAAGATATGAAGACAAAGGGTCCCTTTCAAGCATGTTTTGGTCGATCTTCATGCTTTTGGACCGATTTCGTCGTCGAGTTCTACGTCACTCTGCTCCGATTAACAACGTAACTCCAATCCGCGTATTCTTTTCTCCCAAATATAATGATGCATGAACATGCGCATTTGTATCGTCGTGGATGTCGATTTTTATCGGAGCTTCTTCGACCGGAATATTAGATATCGTATCACCTTGTATAGGAAGATTGCAGATCTCATGCAAGGAAAGTTGAATGTCAGTGAATACATTGAGGAGTTTGAGAATCTGACCTTAATGGGAGAAATAGAGGAGAATGAGGAGAAGAAGATGTCGCGATTCTTGCGTGGCTTGAACCGAAGCATAGCTAACTCGGTGGAATTATATCCATACAAGGACTTCGATACATTATGTGATGCGAATTCTCACTTGTGATGCGAATTCTCTATCGGTACAGTGGAAGGCTTTTTTGACGAGCGAAGCGAATCACAAGAAACTGTCAGAACTCATAATAACAGCTTCACATAAATGGCACATCAAGAAGCAGTATGCGTGCGATGATGACTGCACTGACATAAAGAACAAGACAGAAATGGCCGAATGGAAATGACTCAAAACAGTAACCTCCAAACAATGGCACTCAAACAAAGAAACTTCGGTCGGATGCTAATAAAAACAGGAAACAAGTTCAACGATCGAATGCTCTTGATGTGAAAACCCGAACAAGTACAAACTCAGACGAAACAAGAAGAATCTAAAAACAGATGTAAAACAGCTTGTTTTGTCAAATTAGACCTATACTTCGATAAAGTGATTTCTTCTCAAGACCTATTGAGAATCAATCGATTAATACTGAAAACACGCCGAATAAAAATCAAGGTTTGATGAAAAGCATTCACCAAGGGAAAACACAAAGTGTATTCTTATTTCTTTAATATTCAATAATCAAATCGGCCGAGCTATATGATGTATATATATCCGCCAAACCCTAGTAACATAAATAAGGTTACTCCCTAAAACGCCCTTAAAAAAGTTTGGGCTACTACTGATTAAGGAAAATAACACACAAAGCAACATAGGGTGGCACATGTCGCACCCTTTATAAAATAAATAATACAAAATAATGATAAACTACGTTATTCTGAGCCCGACCCCCAAAGTCACTCCAAGCCTCGTGCCTATCTTCTCACCTAAGTATGTAGCATGGTCGCCATGCGCGATCATCAACTCATCTTCTTCCTCGACTTGTCGACCCCGTATCATCCCCTCCCCTTTAAAAGAAATTGTCCTCACCTGCAATCCCGTCGTCATCAAGATAAGGAGAGAGATCTCCTACATTAAAAGTAGCATGCACCCCATAATCCCCTAAGTTCTACCTTGTATGCATTGTCGCTCACCGTCGCAACTATTTTAAATGGTCCCGCACTGGCATTAACTTGTTCTTACGCTACTCGGAATCGCTCCTTCCTCAAATGCACCCAAACTAAATCTCCAACCTCGAATAATCTCGGTTTTCTTTGCTTGTTCGACTTCCTTTTGTACATATCGCTTATCTCCTTGATTCGGTCCCGCACTTGTTCGTAATTTAATCATTGATTTCATTTTGACTCGTATCCTTATGCACCAATTCGTCACTCAGAATGGAATTAAGTCTAGCGGTATGTAAGGATTCAGCCGTAAACTACTTTTATCGAGACCACGCCGTGGCATGAGTAGGAGAACGGTTGTAAGCAAACTCCGCGTGTGCCAGTTTTAGATCTCAGTCCTTTTGTGTTTTGCTTACCAAGCCTCGCAACAGTGTCCCCAGTGTTCGATTAGTCACTTCAGTTTGCCCGTTGGTTTGAGGGTGGTGTGAAGTGCTAAACAAGAGTTTTGTTCCCACCTTCCTCCATAGGGTGTTCCAAAGGTAGCTGAGAAATTTGGAGTCTCGATTGGAAACAATAGTTTTCGGGATCCCATGTAAACATACCACCTCTCGAAAATATAAGTCTGCCACATTGCTTGCATCGTCTGTCTTGTGGCACGGTACAAAATGAGCCATTTTCGAAAAACAATCTACGACTACCATAATCGCATCCCTCCCTCATTGAGTATGGCGTAAAGCCACAATAAAATCCATCGACACATCTTCCCATGGCCTCTCCGGACCAGTAAAGGTGTGTAGACTCCTGGTTTGAACGAACTCTTCACAACATGGCATGTCACACATTTACTAATTATATTATTAACATCTCCTCATCTCTAGCCAATAAAAATGTTCCTTAAGCACATCTAATGTCTTAGCCGAACCAAAGTAGCTAGCCAAACCTCCCCCGTGAGCCTCTCTAACCACCAATTCTCGAACCGTGTGCTTGGGTAGACAAAGGCGATTTCCCTTAAAAAGGAAGCTTTCCTGTATCGAAAATTCTCCCATCGGCCCAGATTTGCAAAGGGCGAAGGTCTCGCCAAAATCCGCATCCCATCGTAATACTCCTTCACTGTCTCGAATCCAAGCAAACAAACATCAAGAGTAGAGAGTAAGGCATAACGCCTAGACAACGCATCTGCTACAATATTGCTCTTGCCATTCTTATACTTTGATGAGAAGTGAAATGATTATAAGAATTCCACCCACTTCGCATGCCTGGGACTTAACTTGTGTTGTCCGTTAATATACTTCAAGGATTCATGGTCTGAATGTATGATGAAATGCTTCGGCCGATGATAGTGACTCCAATGATCTAGAGCCCTCACAATCGCATAAAACTCCTTGTCATACGCATAACAATTGAGACGCAGTACCGCTTAACTTTTCTGAAAAATAAGAATAGGCCGTTCTCCTTGAATGAGAACCGCCCTAATGCCAACTCTCCTAGCATCACATTCTACCTCGAACGGTTGCGAAAAATCGGGTAATGCTAAGATTGGTGCTTCGCACAGCTTTGCTTTCAAAATTGCGAACGACTCCTAGGCAGCCCGACTCCAATTAAACGTACCTTTCTTCAAACACTTGGTTATTGGGCTTGCAATGGTGCTGAAATCTCAATGAATCTTCGATAAAATGAAGCCACCCATGGAACGCTCTAACCTCCGTCACCAGAGTGGGCACTAGCCGTGACTTAATTGCTTTGATTTTTGCTTGATTGACCGACACCGCCTTTTGAAACAACATATCCAAGAAAGCCTATACTTTCACCAAAAATGAGCACTTCTCCTTTTTCCATACACTTTGGTCCCTAAGGGTTTCATGACTTGTTTCAAGTGTCCTAAATGTTCTTGCAACGATCGGCAATAAATCAAGATATCGTCGAGATATACAACAACAAATTTCCACAAGAATGGCTTAAGCACCTCATTCATCAAGCGCATGAAGGTACTCGGTGCATTTGTAAGACCGGACGGCATAACGGTCCATTCATACATCCCGTGTTTAGTTTTAAAAGTTGTCTTCCACTCATCCCCTTCTCGCATCCGGATTTGGTGATAACCACTTCGTAGGTCAACTTTTGTAAAGATCATGGATCCGTGTAATTCATCCAACATGTCATCAAGCCTCGGAATCGGAAATCAATACTTGATGGTTATATTATTCACAGCTCGATTGTCAATACACATTCGCCAAGATCCGTCTTTCTTAGGAACCAGTAATACCGGAACCGCACAAGGGCTTAGGCTTTCTCGAACATACCCACGGTTCATTAGTTCTTCAGTTTGGTTTTGTAATTCCTTCGTCTCCTCAGGATTACATCTATAGGCCGCTTTGTTAGGGAGCGACGCGCCCGATATGAGGTCGATCTGATGTTCAATCCCACGAATAGGTGGCAAACCCGACGATAATTCTTTGGTAAAAACATCCGCAAATTCGTGCAATAAGGCATCCATCCTTTCATCATTCCACACAACCATGTTACCATTCCGTGTCTCCTTCAGAACCAACACGTACACTGATACGAATCCTGTATCGAGACGTAGCGGAAGCAGAATTTTACGAAGCTAGACAAACAGCGATCTATCCAATGGGATCGAAACATCAACCTTCCTTCGCTACAGCAATAATGAACCGCAACAGTCAACTACTAACAGCAACCACCCTTCGCTACAGCAGTAGCGAGCAACACAATCAACAGCTAAAAACAGCGGGCGGTCAAACGGGAAACCACAGTAACAAATAATCACCAACAACTGTAGCGAACAACGAATTGTGATCGAATGCGGAGGAAACAGGAATCACGCCACTGGACAAAGAACTTTGAACAAGTCAATTCCAACGTATGATGATAGATATGCTATGTATCACACTAAGTTACGGATCTCAATTTGTATAAACAACAGCAACAAGAGAACTGGTATGAATTTTTACAAGTCAACGAGATGGAAGCAAGTCCCACGAACAAGAAACTGGATAATACTCCGATGAACAACACCACGAACGACTCCAAGGATTCTGTCCAAACAAGAACAGTTTCCGATCGGATGAACAGACAAACAATAAAAGATTTCAACGAGTTAGACCTATAACTCGTCAAAGATGATCTCCTCTCTAGACCTATTGAGAATTGATAGGTCTAATTCGATAAATCAACTGTTTTCTATCCTGTTTCGAGATTCTTCTTGTTTCGATACAGGTTTATACTTGTTCGGGTTTTCGCATCAAGAGCTGTTCGATCGTTCGAACTTGTTTCCTGTTTTTATTAGCATCCGACCAAAGTTTGCTGTTTCAAGTGCCGCTGTTTGGAGGTTACCTGTTTTGAGTCATTTCCATTCGCCGCCTCGCCTTGTTGCCGTATTGAGGTGCCGTTATCTTCGCGCGCATACCGCTAGCTAGTGTTATTCCGTAGCGAATCGCTACACGCCTCGACGCTTTCTGCCGATTCGCTTCGTCAAAACAGCCATCCGCTGTACCGATAGAGAATTCGCATCACAAATGAGAATTCGCATCATAAGTGGCATCGGAGACCAAGTTCTTGATCTTTGGCATTATGGATCTCAACGACGCTGATTTCTTGGCAAAACTTCGCGACGCATTACGTGACATACTAGAACAATGCGACCAGCATTGGCAACCTAGGCGTGGTGACTATGAACGACCCTCACGCCATGTCGAAGAGTTTAAGGTGAACGAACTTCCGGAGTTCATTGGCGGGACAGACCCTGAAGTTTACCTGGAATGGGAACGTAATATTGACCGCATGTTCGAGTTTAAAGACCTCGACGATCAGAAACGGTGTAAATATGCAATTCTCAAGTTGGGGAAAGGCGCTTCACTTTGGTATGAAGGAGTGAAAACACGAAGAGCTCGTGCGGGGAAAGAAAAGATCCATTCGTGGGATTCGTTAAAAAGAAAACTTCCTAAAAGATATGTACCAACATCACATCGGTTGTCCTTGTATAGGAAGATTGCAGATCTCATGCAAGGGAAGTTGAATGTCAGTGAATACATTGAGGAGTTTGAGAATCTAACCTTAATGGGAGAAATAGAGGAGAATGAGGAGCAGAAGATGTCACGATTCTTGTGTGGCTTGAACCGAAGCACAGCTAACTCGGTGGAATTATATCCATACAAGGACTTCGATATATTATGTGGGCTATGTGTGAAATTGGAAGCTCAAAATAGGATGAAGTTGTATAAACCCGAGTTTCCAGTCAAATTTGGAAACCCAAGTGTCGGTTCTAGTTCAACTACTAAGGTAACTGTACCGACTCCGGTCCCTGTTGTGATTCCGAAGGCCCCCTACGTACCGAAGGAGATGAGTTTGGCCAAGGTAAGATGTTTCAAATGTCAAGGGCGATACGAAATTAACCAGTCAAAATGAAGAAGACGGAGCAAGGATCAAAATAAACGGCCTTACAACGCGTCATGCACGTACAGCGACATTTTTAGCCGAGAAAACGGACACAAGCCGGAAAAAGACACAACCTGCCGGAAAATGTCATCGCCTGCCGGAAAATGTCACCCTGCTGGAAAATGCCGAGCACTACCGACCGAATTCGGCCGTGTCGTCCGGCACGGTCGAGTCTTGCTCGTCCGGAATAACCAAGGTCGTTGTCGGCCGAGTCCTACTCGCCCACACGGTCGAGTCCTACTCGCCCACAACTACCGAAACCCACTGCCCAGATGCCCGACCGTGTTCCAGGACATGATCGAGTCCACACCGAATGTCCCTATCGCGCCGAGTCACCGCCGGATGAGTCACCGTCGGACGACTGCCGCGCCGCGACCGTGTCGCGGATACGGCCGAGTCACCGCGACGCCCTTGCGGCGCCGCGCCCGTGTCGAGTCTCTGCTGGCGCCTTTCGACCGCGCCGCGGCCGTGTCACGGGACACGGTCGAGTCCCTGCCGTCAGCCCCATATTTTATACACTTTTGTGTATTTTTGTCCTCTTTTTTTTTCTTTACTTATTTGAGGGATTGTGTCTCCCTTTTATTTGATTTGTGTTCCCTTTTTATATTTTATGTTGATTTGTTTTTATTATTCAAAGATTTTATAATCTTTTTTTTTTTTTTGGGAAAAGTCAATTGCATAAATAAAATAAGAGTGGCCAAGAAAGGCTGGCCAATACCCGACAACCATATAGAATGGTGCACCAAACAACGTAAAGAGCAAAAGTAGGAAACAAAGCCTATGAACAAATGGCTACCAAAGCTACAAAGTCTAGAAAGATACAAACAAAAGAGGAACTACCAAGCTATCCTCCAAATACGACGAAGAGCCACAGTAGATAGAGAACGAGCGGGCCATCTAGAAGAGATAATATCACGAACAAGACCGATCCTGGAAAGTAACCGAGTGAGGATCTCGACGGCTCGCCAAACCTCCTCTCGTTCCTCTCCGCCAAATCAAATAGACCAACGCAGAAGAAGAATACGCTAACCCACGATGACCACGTGCTTACCTCTCCACCTCCTAGCAGCCCACAATACCCCCGAGCTCCACACAGAGTGGGGCCAACGAAAGCGGACGGCCCTCCTAGCAATAGAAATACACCTCCTAGAATAAGGGCACTGAAAGAATAGGTGGGAGTGCGTCTCTACCGCCATACCACAAAGGACACAAATCCCATCAATATGCTGAAGCCAAGGCTTATCCATAGTCGATAACCGCTCCTGAATAGCCAACCAGAGGATGAAAGAGTGTCTCGGGATCTTTCCGGTCCGTGCAAGAGCGGAGCCCAAGGAACAGGGGGCGAATAACCTCTGGGGAACCGAAGAGCAGAAGAGGATGAAAAAATTCCCGAACTAAGCGGTCTCCATAAAACGCGATCCTGACCCCCATTAATATGTGGCAAAGCAGAAGAAACTGCAAAAGCTCGGCCTATCCACCACCGGCCACTCCCAAGAACCCTCAACAATAACCGACTCAAGCCTAGCACCCACGCCGATGCCGGACCACGAGGAGCTCTAGGAACAGAATGCCTAATCACACCCATAGAATGCCGTGGGTCCGACCACAAGAAGAAGGATGAGCCATCTCCAATGGAATACCGAAATGCTCCCATAACAAGGGGACGCAGTTTGAAGCCGACGCCAATACCAAGTCAAGCCGGAGAAACACTAAGGTCCCAGAAGGAACACCGCCGCAACCTAAAAGTCCGAACCCAATTAACCTGCAGACAGAGCGATTAGAGCCCGTGATAAGAGCCCGTATATGACGAGCCATCGCGCCCGATTCGGAGCCTCAACGGAATGATGCCACGGCCCCCACAATCCACATCCAAGCAAACCTTAGCCTGTGCCACCTTGGCCAGCCCGAATCATGAGAACCTCGCAGAGGAACCGCCCGACACGTTTCTCAATCAAAGAGAGAACGCCTTAGGCAAAATAAAACTACCACCCAATAAATATGTAAAGAAGATAAGACAGAGCGAATAAGTGGCACCGACCTGCCATGGAAAGAGCAAGACTAGCCTACGAACTCGCACGACCATCAATCGAATCAATCAAAGGGGAACACATAGCAATTGTCACTTTGAAGTAATCAAGGGAACTCCCAAATACCTCACAGAAGCCGAATTTAGCCGAAACCCTAACAATCACTGAACCGCCCCCGCACCTGAGCACTAGCTGATAGAAAGATATTACTCTTACTCGGGTTGGCCCGTAGTCCAGAAAGGGAAGCAAAGATCTCTATACTTTTCTTAAGAACACCGACAGAGACAACATCAGGATTACAGAAAAGGAGGAGGTCATCGGCAAAAGCAAGCATGAAGGTGCGTGTAGCCAAACACTTCCAGTGGAATCTGAACCCCGGAGTCTGAGCGATCTCATGGCCGATAATACCATGGAGGACCTCCATAACAATAACAAACAGATACGAAGAGATAGGGTCACCCTGCCTCAGCCCCCTACGGCCCCTAAAGATACCCTCAGCATCTCCATTCAAGGAGATCGAGTAAGCCGGAGTGGTGATACACTCCCTGACCCAAGCAATAAACGTCTGGTGGAACCCCATACATTGCAGAGCAATCAAAACAAAATCCCATTCAACAGTGTCGTAAGCTTTCATAAGATCAAACTTAGGGTTTTTATAATCTTTGATTTTTTAATCTTTGATTTTTTTTTTTTATTGTTATAGGTAGAGTTAGTTTTTTTCCCTATAAATAGGCTTTGATAAGTCTTGTAATTGCATATTATTATGAATGTTGAAGTATAAGAATACACATTGTGTTTTCTATTCTTGGTGAATGCTTTTCATCGAAACTTGATTTTTATTCGACGCGTTTTCGAGTATTAATCCGATTGATTCTCAATAGGTCTTGAGAAGAAATCACCTTATCGAATTATAGGTCTAATTCGATAAACCCTTGTTCTTAATCGTTCAAGTCTTCTTGATCGATATTATCACTTTTTCCGATATTACTTCCATTTTTTCATTTGTTCGAATTTTCATTGTCATATTCGATATTACTCCCACAAAAGACATCCAAAAACACCATACTCGTAAAAAGACTTCCGCTACGATATTCTTACGCACACTCCGAACGATACGTATCCGCCTTTCCGGGATAATTCGTATCATAAGTGGTATCGGAGCCCAGGGTCATCTCCTTGGGCGATTTATTCAACGATTTCTTGTGAAGAACTATCTCTTGATTCTTGTTATGGATTTCTCCGATCCTGATTTCTTGATGAAACTCCATGACGCACTAAACAGCTTACCGGAGCAACGTATGCAAGCAAGATGCAGAGACGACGCCAACGATATTGATTTCTTGGCTAAATTCCGCAGCATACCGGAGTTTCACGGATATAGTAATCCAGATGCGTGCATAGATTGGCTCCGTGCTTGTGAGGAGCACTCAGACTTCAAGGCTGCCCCGATCAACTGCCGCATTTCGCTGGTGACAAAGCGCCTCCACGGTAGCACCGCCGTCTGGTGGCAAAAATTGAAACAGTCCCGTTCACAGCCACGTAAGCCTAAAATCCAAGATTGGCTTAAATTTAAAAAATATTTCAATCGAAGGTTAAAATCCCCATCTTACCACCAGTCGTTGTTTCCCCACCACCAATCCTTCGACGCCCCGCCACCAACATTCGGTCTAAGGTTTTTCCCCATCAAGGAATTCCCATAATCCTTTTCGATGAAGACGATGTCCCTACGGTCATTTTTAATGAAGTAGATGAGACAGAGTTTTCAACGGCCCAATACAACGAAGAAGATGAGTTGAGCCGTGTTGATGAACTTAGATCTTGCCAATATGAGCATGAGCCAATTAATTGCGTTGGCCAAATTGACCATAACGGAATTGATGAGCCAAATGAATTATGGTCAGATGAGTATTTAACACAAGTTGAGCCATTTAAGACTGTGGAAGATAAAATTGAGCTTGGTACTAAAATTGGCGGCTCAAGAAACGACAATTTTGAGCCTAAATTTTATATCGAGCCGGCTTCTCGTGATGGACTTATTGTCTTGGATGATTACCAAATTGAGGTTAGTAAATTATTTTGTGATGGGCCATTATTGAGGAGCCCAAGATTATTGAAACGGAGAGTTGGTCGATTATGACGGACCGCCAAAGATTTGATGAGGAACCAGTTGATGAAGAGGAATCCGTAATAAATCCTGTGTTTCCCATTCTTGATGGTGAACCCGATGTGAAATTATCCGTGCGTCCCATTTCAGATGTCCACTCATGTCATGATATCAGTATTACTAAAGTGAGTAATTATTATTATTTTATTTATAATGATGGTTATTTTGTTGGTGATTCTCGAGGGCCCCCACTACCTATCGTCTCAAGATTTTGGGCCATGTACGCATCATGACATTTTCGAGATCGATACTTAGAGGCTTTAGTTAATTATCTTGATGACGAAGGGATTTCGGAATTGAGGACAATTCCCTTTAAAGAGGGAGGGGATGATACGAAATAACCAGTCAAAATGAAGAAGACGGAGCAAGGATCAAAATAAACGGCCTTACAACGCGTCATGCACGTACGACGACATTTTTAGGCGAGAAAACAGATACAAGCCGGAAAAAGACACAACCTGCCGGAAAATGTCATCCCCTGCCGGAAAATGTCACCCTGCCGGAAAATGCCGATCACTGCCGACCGAACTCGGCCGTGTCGTCCGGCACGGTCGAGTCTTGCTCGTCCGGAATAACCAAGGTCGCTGTCGGCCGAACCCGACCGTGCTAGGAGACACGGTCGAGTCCTACTCGCTCACAACTACCAAAACCCACTGCCCAGACGCCCGATCGAGTCCACGCCGAACGTCCCTATCATGCCGAGTCACTGTCGGACGTACCAGTCGCGCCGCGACCGTGTCAAGCGGACACGGTCGAGTCACTGCCGATGTCCTTATCAGCGCCGCGCCCGTGTCGAGTCCCTGCCGGCGCCTGTCGACCACGCCGCGGCCGTGTCACGGGACACGGTCGAGTCCCTGCCGGTAGCCCCATATTTTATACACTTTTGTGTATTTTTGTCCTCTTTTTCTTTCTTTACTTATTTGAGGGATTGTGTCTCCCTTTTATTTGATTTGTGTTCCCTTTTTATATTTTATGTTGATTTGTTTTGATTATTCAAAGATTTTATAATCTTTGAATTGTTTTTTTTATTGTTATAGGTAGAGTTAGTTTTTTTTCCTATAAATAGGCTTTGATAAGTCTTGTAATTGCATATTATTATGAATGTTGAAGTATAAGAATACACATTGTGTTTTCTATTCTTGGTGAATGCTTTTCATTGAAACTTGATTTTTATTCGACGCGTTTTCGAGTATTAATCCGATTGATTCTCAATAGGTCGTGAGAAGAAATCACCTTATCAAATTATAGTTCTAATTCGATAAACCCTTGTTCTTAATAGTTCAAGTCTTCTTGATCGATATTATCGCTTTTTCCGACATTACTTCCATTTTTTCATTTGTTCGAATTTTCATTATCATATTCGACATTACTCCCACAAAATACACTCCAAAACACCATACTCGTGAAAAGACTTCCGCTACGATATTCCTACGCACACTCCGAACGATACGTATCCACCTTCCGGGATAATTCGTATCAAAGGGTTCAGACATTATCAAAATGCTTGTCCGAACAAACGAGTGGTGACATTAAGAGAAGCTGTCACGATCCGAGACGAGTTGTTAGTCAAGGACGAAAAGGAAAGACTGGGTGATGTGTTTGAATTCAACATGGAGGACGAAGAAGGAGGAGAATGTGAGACTTACGATGCTCCAAACTATGACACGGCTTTAGTTCTGCGTACTCTACAAGCCAAAGTCAAGTTTCAATGATTCGAACAATGGATCAAATATTTCACACAAAGTGTCAAATCGGAAATAAATGGTGTAGTTTGATTGTTGATGGAGGGAGTTGCACCAACGTAGCTTCCAGTGAGATGGTGACTAAACTCGGGCTGACCACTACGGCTCACCTGAAACTTTACACTTTGCATTGGCTCGATGATGGGAGCAAAATAAGGGTGACTAAACAAGTGAGGATTGGACTAACCATGGGTTCATATGAAGACACCGTATTATGTGATGTACTCCCGATGGATGCATGCCATGTACTGTTGGGAAAACCATGGATGTTTGATAGGGACGTTTTACACCGAGGAAGAAACAATGAGTACGAGTTACGGGATAAGGGCAAAAAGATTGTGCTTAAACCAATGTCACCTCAAGCTATTCACTCTATGAGTTCTAGTCGGAGTGAAAAACCAAAACTGGCCATGTTTGCTAGCGAACGAGATGTGGAACATGCTATTAATGATGGCGAGTGCATGTACTTGTTGATTCTGAAGGAGACACGGAGTGGTAACATGGTTCTGCGGAACGACGAAAGGACGGATGCCTTATTTCACGAATTTGCGGATGTTTTTCCCGAAGAGTTACCGACGGGTTTGCCACCTATTCGTGGGATTGAACATCAGATCGACCTCATACTGGGCGTGTCGCTCCCTAACAAAGCTTCCTATAGATGTATTCCCGAGGAGATGAAGGAAATACAAAACCAAATCGAAGAACTAATGCGGGTATGTTTGAGAAAGCCTAAGTCCTTGTGCGGTTCCGGTATTACTGGTTCCTAAGAAAGACGGATCTTGGCAAATGTGTATTGACAGTCGAGCGGTGAATAATATAACCATCAAGTATCGATTTCCGATTCCGAGGCTTGATGACATGTTGGACGAATTACACAGATCCGTGATCTTTTCAAAAGTTGACCTACGAAGTGGTTATCACCAAATCCGGATGCGAGAAGGAGATGAGTGGAAGACGGCCTTCAAAACTAAACACGGGATGTATGAATGGACCATTATGCCGTTCGGTCTTACAAATGCGCCGAGTACCTTCATGCGCTTGATGAATGAGGTGCTTAAGCCATTCTTGGGGAAATTTGTGGTTGTATATCTAGAGAATACTTGATTTATAGCCGATCATTGCAAGAACATTTCAGACACTTGAGACAAGTCTTCGAAACCCTTAGGGACCAAAGGCTGTATGGAAAAAAGGAGAAGTGCTCATTTTTGGTCGAAAGTATAGTCTTTCTTGTCTATGTTGTTTCAAAGGATGGGGTGTCAGTCGATCAAGCAAAGATCGAAGCAATTAAGTCCTGGCCAGTGCCCACTACAGTGACGGAGGTTAGATCGTTCCACGGACTGGCTTCATTTTACCAAAGATTCATGCGAGATTTCAGCACCATTGCAAGCCCAATAACCGAGTGTTTGAAGAAAGGTACGTTTAATTGGAGTCGGGCTGCCCAGGAGTCGTTCGCAAATTTGAAAGCAAAGTTGTGCGAAGCACCAATCTTAGCATTACCCGATTTTTCGCAACCATTCGAGGTAGAATGTGATGCTAGCGGTGTTGGCATTGGGGCGGTTCTCATTCAAGGAAAGCGGCCTATTGCTTATTTTTCAGAAAAGTTAAACGGTGCTCGTCTCAATTATTGTACGTATGACCAGGAGTTTTATGCTATTGTGAGGGCTCTAGATCATTGGAGTCACTATCTTCTGCCGAAGCATTTCATCATACATTCGGACCATGAATCATTGAAGTATATTAACGGACAACACAAGTTGAGTCCCAGACATGCAAAGTGGGTGGAATTCTTACAATCATTTCACTTCTCATCAAAGTATAAGGATGGCAATAGCAATATTGTAGCAGATGCATTGTCTAGGCGTTATGCCTTACTCTCTACTCTTGATGTTCGTTTGCTTGGTTTCGAAACAGTGAAATAATATTACGACGGTGATGTAGATTTTTGCGAGACCTTCGCCCTTTGCAAATCTGGGCCGATGGGAGAATTTTCGATACAGGAAGGCTTCCTTTTTAAGGGAAATCATCTTTGTCTACCCAAGCACACGGTTCGAGAATTGCTAGTTCGAGAGGCTCACGGGGGAGGTTTGGCTAGCCACTTTGGTTTGCTAAGACATTAGATGTGCTTAAGGAACATTTTTATTGGCCAAAGATGCAGGGGGATGTTAATAATATAATTAGTAAATGTGTGACATGCCATGTTGCGAAGAGTTGGTTCAAACCGGGAGTCTACACACCTTTACCGATTTCGGAGAGGCCATGGGAAGATGTCTCGATGGATTTTATTGTGGCTTTACCTCGTACTCAACGAGGGAGGGATGCGATTAAGGTAGTCATAGATCGTTTTTCGAAAATAGCTCATTTTGTAGCGTGCCACAAGACAGACGATGCAAGCAATGTGGCGGACTTATATTTTCGAGAGGTGGTATGTTTACATGGGATTCCAAAGACTATTGTTTCCGATCGAGACTCCAAATTTCTCAGCTACTTTTGGAACACCCTATGGAGGAAGGTGGGAATAAAACTCTTGTTTAGCACTTCACACCACCCTCAAACCTACGAGCAAACTGAAGTGACTAATCAAACACTGGGAACACTGTTGCGAGGCTTGGTAAGCAAAACACAAAAGGACTGGGATCTAAAACTGGCACACGCGGAGTTTGCTTACAACCATTCTCCTACTCATGCCACGGCGCGGTCTCCATTCGAAGTGGTTTACGGCGTGAATCCTTACATACCGCTAGACTTAATTCCATTACCGAATGACGAATTGGTGCATAAGGATGCAGAGTCAAAACTGAAATCAATGATGAAATTACACGAACAAGTGCGGGACCGAATCAAGGAGATAAACGAGACGTACAAAAGGAAGTCGAACAAGCAAAGAAAACCGAGATTATTCGAGGTTGGAGATTTAGTTTGGGTGCATTTGAGGAAGGAACTGTAACACCCCCAAAACCATTCGGGATATTACAGCGCCGTGGGTCCCGCGCCGGAACCCACCAGGCTAATAACCATTTACAAAACCATTTCAAAACATTTAAAAATGGCAAAAGGCCGATGACGGTAATATTTTGCAAATACTCAAATATTTTCAAAAACATAATTCTGAAATACTGTCATGGAATACCATTTGAAAATACAAGGCGAGGTGCCAAATCTCAATAGTTTAAAATGTACGTTAAGCCACCACTTAAACGTACCGATAAAATAGTTTAGGAAAAGGTTTAACGAAATAACTCAAGTTCGCAAAGTTCCAAAAAGCCCTTTTAAAATACACACACGCAGCGGATAAAGATACCGAAAAGCCATTTTGAAATATACACACGCAGCGGATAAATGCAGTTCAAAATACACATTTGCAAATGGAAATAAATGACAGAATAGAATACTCAATTCTCCGAAAACAAGCCACAACCAGATCACATCGGAAGCTCATCCCTTCACGACCGCTACTAGCTCGATCTCCGAGTATCTAAAAATAAAGCCCACGACGGGGTCAGCCACAATACTCAATAATGATACCGATCACATCATCATAAATAATTACATACCGATGTAATAATACTGTAAGAATACTACCAACATAATCTTACCGTTATAACCTTACCAATCCATAATAATCCAATCCTTACCATAATCCACATTTTGCATCCTCGAATGACGAAATGAACTTAACAACAATTATCTGTATTGAATTTCAAAAATACCAACAATCCTCAAAACATCATCATAACTCATAATCATGAAATAATTCATCCGTGCCAAATCATGTCCATCGGATTACACAATCAAAACTCAACCTGGATAAACCAACAGTACACAACATATCTGTAGATCAACTACCATATGATAATGATAATAAATCCCGAACATCGACGCAAATGTAATGCTTATACGATCAATAACCAGATCAACCAAAACATCACTGAGAATATCATCGACATGATAACTCCAATACGACCAATAAAGGATAACGATAATTGAGAATACCATCAACAAGGTAAATCTCGACCGCAATCAATGAAGGATCAACAATAACCGAGAATACCATAAGGTAAACTCCAAATGATCAACAAAGGACCAACCATAATCGAGAATACCATCAATAAGGTAAACTCCAAATGATCAACAATAATGGATCTCAAGAAATAACTCCGACTGTCGAACATACCTCTCGGGCGTATGAACAACCAGTCACAAACCGTCGAACATACCCAACCATAAATGGAGGATGAACGACCAAACAATATGGCTCAAAGATGGAAGTCATAGTACGCCCGATCCGGAAATTTGTCCGTGCACAAGCCACCCCGGGTATTGATCACATACACGTGTGGTCTTGTACCTAATTAGCCTCACAAACTACGTCTCGTATGCACGGTTCAATGTGGAAATATCAACACATAACCATCATTTGCCCGGCTAAAAATCCTACACAATAACCAATCGGCACGCAGATATGATACGAATTACGTATGTAAGTGTACGTAATGCGTATGAAATACAACGGAAGATTATTATGTTTGGAAAAGTATCAAAGTATCAACCAAAAGTACAAGGTGGTGACCGAAATTTATACGGTTTTCGGCCGTGATGTAGGATAGTGTATGGGTTTGAATGTGTTTTACCGAATTAGACCTATAACTCGATAAAGATAATCTCTCCTCAAGACCTATTGAGAATCGATCAAGTTATAATTCGAGACGCGTCGAAATAATAACTAAAGTTTTGTTGAACTCGTTCAACGTATATTTCAAAGAAATACAAGGTTTATTAATATTCAAGATTGTTTACAAATACAACAAGTACTACTATATATAGTAGTTTCCAACCGTAAGAAAATACAACAAAACGAGAAAACGAAACTTCCTAGCATGCTTCCATTCGGCCGAAATATCTAAGGAGGAGATACCAAGTATATTGGTTTTATTAGGTGATTATGACATGAAGAAATCTTTGATGATTCTTGGACTTATTATGGTGATGGTGACATGAAGAAAATCTTCACCAAATATCATCCCTTGCAATCTTCAATTCGGCCGAGTTTCATCAAGGAGTGTTTAGGAGGATTTTGTGGAGATATGATATCAACCCCTTTGGAATTATTACGGTGACTATGACATGAGGGACAATGACATGAAGGATGAAAGTCTTCCTTCAATCTTATGTTTCTTACGTTTTGTACTATGGTGGGAAGGAGAAATATCTTCATTTGGAAGTATTATGGTGATGGTGACATGAAGGAGATATTTGATGAAAGTCTTCATCAAATTCTCATGCTTGGGCCGATTTTTTATTGAGGTGGGGAAGGAGAAATATCTTCATGCATCTTGACAAATCATGAGTCCCTTTCAACCATGATATGGCCGAATTTTCATGCTTGACCGAGTCCGTCGTCGAGTTTTACGTTACTCCGGTTTCGATTAACAACGTAACTCCAATCCGCGTGTTCTTTTCTCCCAAGTATAATGATGCATGACCATGCGAATTTGTATCGTCGTGGATGTCTATTTTTATTGGAGCTTCTTCGATTGGAATATTAGATATCGCATCAGACAAAAATCTTCATGATCTTGGACCAAATATGATGCTGTCGGTTTTGTCATTTCTGGGATCCAATGGGTCCGAATTTGGTCCTTTGGTCTCATAAGATTTGTAGCTCTCTTTCTGAGCTTTCCATGGCCACTTGAATCACCTGAATCGGATTTGGACGAGAAAGTTATGGGCAAAATACTAAAGCGCTACGAAGTCGCCGTGCGCGCGAGAATTGGTAATTTGTCCATGTATTTTGCATGAGGATTTTATGTATGCCTGCGACTCAATCAAGCTTGGTCGGATAATCTTCTTTTATATTTGATGATGTTGACCGATTCGTATCATACCCTCCCTTTCAAAGGATTTGACCTCAAATCATTTTGAACTTTTGTGCCGCAAGACTTGACATGTAGTTCATTGGATGCTCGGTCTTAATCACATCATTCCCTTCTTTTTCAAGAAGATTCATTCTTGATTCTAATGCCCGAAAGAAGGGTTGATACTCCGGATATAATTGCACTCCTCCCGGTTTGAAGATGTAATTTTCGTCCATAATGTTGACTTTAACTTGTGATTGCGTATCCAAAAGGACAACATGCAAAATGGAAACAAACGACATACCTAGGAGTCTTCCATTACCCTTAATGGAATCCCGAAAAGGTGATTTATGGTTTAACGGGGTAATTTCCAACTCCTGTGCTAAGTGAACACAAATCGCGTTCTCACTCCCTTCAATGATGAATTCGTCCCTTACTATTTTCCGATTATACGCAGCCACGCTGCTTTCACGTTGGTCGGTATCAAGAACTGGTTCAACAAGAACAAATGGATTAGGACCCTCCAGTTCTTTGACAATAATTGAAACAACCTTGTGTGGAATATAACAAGGCGGTCTTTGTTCGATTAGTTCGCTTTGCACAACCACGCCATTATCTCGGGTCTCCTTAAGCACCCGTATGTGTTCATGCTCACCTTCAAAAATGGGAAGCTCGAGATCAATTATGGGCTCCTCTTTGTCATCTGATTCTGTATCAAATATTGGCGGTCCATCATAACCCGATCCACTTTCCATTTTAATATTATCGGTCTCCTTGAATAATGACTCATCAAAATTTAACCCACTAAGCTCATTTCGTACCGCAACAAAGTCATACGACCCACTTTGCTCCGATAGGGCAGCTCGACTCCAACCATCGTCTTCTTTGTCATCAAAAAATGCCGCAGGAAATTCTGTCATATCAAAGTCGTCAGTGACAAAGAGTTCATCTTCAAGATTAGCCGTTTCAGAAAGCATAAGGCCGTGATCTTGTTTCGCGTTACTAAAATAATTTGGTCCGTTTTGGTCAATTTGGCCAACACAACCAACTAGCCCATGATCAAAGTAGCAAGATCTAGGTTCGTCGACTAGGGAGACACGGCTCAACTCATCTTCTTCGTTGAATTGCTCCGTTGAAAACTCTGTCTCGTCTACTTCATTGAAAATGGTGGTAGGGACATCGTCTTCGTCAAAAAAAACTTCGCTGGAAATTCTTCGAAAAAAAAATCTTTGATCAAAGGTTGGCGGCGGGGCGTCGAAGGATTGGTGGTGGGGAAACAACGACTGGTGGTAAGATGTGGCTTTGAACCTTCGCTTGAAATATTTTCTGAATTTTTGCCAATCTGTAATTTTAGGCTTACGTTGTTGTGAACGGATCTGTTTCAATTTTGCCACTGAAGGCGGCGCTACCGCGGAGGCACTTTGTCACCAGCGAAACGCGGCGGTTGATCGGGGCAGCCTTGAAGTCCGAGTGCTCCTCACAAGCATGGAGCCAATCTATGCACGCATCCGGATTACTATCTCCGTGAAATTCCGGTATGCCGCGGAATTTGGCCAAGAAATCAATATCGTTGGCATCGTCTCGCGTCTTTCTTGCATACGTTGCTCCGGTAAGCCGTTTAGTGCGTCACGGAGTTTCATCAAGAAATCGAGCTCGGAGAAATCCATAACAAGAATCAAGAGATAGTTCTTGATAAGAAATCGGACAGAAAATTTGCCAAGAATTCCGTGAAGAATGAACCAAGAAGATGATCAAAGAATCTGATCTCCACCGTTCAGACTGTAGTTCAATGAGTTGGCTTACCTTTGTCAAAATTTCGTGATGATCCAACGGTCGAATCCACGGGAAACTTTGTTTTCTTCCGACTGCTCTAATCTCAACAAAAAAAATCGTTGAATAACTCGCCCAAGGAGATGACCTTGGGCTCCGATACCACTTATGATACGAATTACGTATGTAAGTGTACGTAATGCGTATGAAATACAACGGAAGATTATTATGTTTGGAAAAGTATCAAAGTATCAACCAAAAGTACAAGGTGGTGACCGAAATTTATACGGTTTTCGGCCGTGATGTAGGATAGTGTATGGGTTTGAATGTGTTTTACCGAATTAGACCTATAACTCGATAAAGATAATCTCTCCTCAAGACCTACTGAGAATCGATCAAGTTATAATTCGAGACGCGTCGAAATAATAACTAAAGTTTTGTTGAACTCGTTCAACGTATATTTCAAAGAAATACAAGGTTTATTAATATTCAAGATTGTTTACAAATACAACAAGTACTACTATATATAGTAGTTTCCAACCGTAAGAAAATACAACAAAACGAGAAAACGAAACTTCCTAGCATGCTTCCATTCGGCCGAAATATCTAAGGAGGAGATACCAAGTATCTTGGTTTTATTAGGTGATTATGACATGAAGAAATCTTTGATGATTCTTGGACTTATTATCGTGATGGTGACATGAAGAAAATCTTCACCAAATATCATCCCTTGCAATCTTCAATTCGGCCGAGTTTCATCAAGGAGTGTTTAGGAGGATTTTGTGGAGATATGATATCAACCCCTTTGGAATTATTATGGTGACTATGACATGAGGGACAATGACATGAAGGATGAAAGTCTTCCTTCAATCTTATGTTTCTTACGTTTTGTACTATGGTGGGAAGGAGAAATATCTTCATTTGGAAGTATTATGGTGATGGTGACATGAAGGAGATATTTGATGAAAGTCTTCATCAAATTCTCATGCTTGGGCCGATTTTTTATTGAGGTGGGGAAGGAGAAATATCTTCATGCATCTTGACAAATCATGAGTCCCTTTCAAGCATGATATGGCCGAATTTTCATGCTTTCGGACCGATTCCGTCGTCGAGTTTTACGTTACTCCGGTTCCGATTAACAACGTAACTCCAATCTGCGTGTTCTTTTCTCCCAAGTATAATGATGCATGACCATGCGAATTTGTATCGTCGTGGATGTCTATTTTTATTGGAGCTTCTTCGATTGGAATATTAGATATCGCATCAGACAAAAATCTTCATGATCTTGGACCAAATATGATGTTGTCGGTTTTGTCATTTCTGGATCCAATGGGTCCGAATTTGGTCCTATGGTCTCATAAGATTTGTAGCTCTCTTTCTTAGCTTTCCATGGCCACTTGAATCACCTGAATCGGATTTCGGACGAGAAAGTTATGGGCAAAATACTAAAACTGCTACGAAGTCGTCGTGCGCACGAGAATTGGTAATTTGTCCATGTATTTTGCATGAGGATTTTATGTATGCCTGCAACTCAATCAAGCTTGGTCGGATAATCTTCTTTTTGTATTTGATGATGTTGACCGATTCGTATCAAGATATGACTCCAGATATGTCACGATGCAACATGAAAACGAAACTCAAAGAAACACATATCCAATAAGGATCAAAAGACTCACCGAAGTGAACAACAACAGACTGACAATGAGAAGTCGACACGACTAATCAATATCCAAAACATCAATCCTGGGATCATCATTCCCAAATGAATGACCAACACGATCTACGATCTCAATACAATAGTCCTGGGATCAACATCCCTCAACGAATAACCGATACGAAACTCATTACACGAAACCTCAACATATACAACAACTCAACATACTAATTATCCACATGACTAAACAAATACTTAGATTACCTCAAAGCCGAGGACCATATCCATCAACATCCCCCAATGAGACGATCAACACAACCATTAAAACCAACAATAGTCCTGGGATCAACATCACTCAACGAACAACCAGTACGAATCTCAATATACGAAGCCTCAACATACATTATATACAACAACTCAACATAATAATTATCTCATAACTGAACAATACATAAAATACCTCAAAGCCGAAGAAAACATCCTTTCCACGAACAACATCCCTGAACGAATACGTAGTTATACAAATAATCTCAATTAAGGTACCATCCATTCAATACCAAAAAACCTTTATCCTGATACTTATGTCATCACGATAACTATCTTCGATATCCGATATTCTATATCCTTGACCAAAGATAACTCACGTCTTCCCTGAACACAATTAAATCATATACCTTATGATTTATTACAGCCAGAGTACAATATACAAACCATTATCCCGACAACTTACATTTCTAACAACATTGCTATACGAATTATAAATGAAATGAAAACGAAACCATTCATCAAATATTATAAACTGAACAAGTAGAAACTTGCCTCGATACCGATACCACGAAGCCGTTACCAATATCCATTGCCTTTGTCTACGAGCTCCTCAGCCCAGACCAAAAGCAATCTACGAACTCTTCAACTCCAACCGCAACACAACGGTCACAATCCACGATCAAAACATATCAACCTATTGCAATAACTGATTAACACATATTCGATAAAAATCAATAACCGACATACTCAACCAACAAACTCAACGGTTCAACGAAACCTTGATCATATACATAATACCAAATAATCCAACTCAACAAATACGAACCCATATCCACGATACAAGCCGTAACTCGATGATCACAAATAACAATCAATAACCGATCAACAACGGTTCTACAATATCCCGATTAAACGCATATCCAAACAACCCGAACCAATCAAACACGAATTCAAAACCACAATACGATTCCAAAATCCGAAGATCATATCAATAATCAATTTAAACCAACAAGGGTCTAACATTACCGATTCCAAATTCAATCTTAAATACGGATACAAGTTTCCTCCTTGTAAATTCATAATATAAACCAATTACCGATTATCATCATCAATCCGGACAATCCGATCAATTCAACATTATAGATAACCATATTCCAAAGGTTTCAAATAATTCCATTATCCGAATTGAACACTTGTTAAATACCTATGAATTCTCAAACTCAAAAGTGAATCATAACCTTATCAAACCCGGAATCATATTCGTATTCCTATACGAATATTTTAGCAAGACACATAACTTAGTTTTAGATATGAATATTCCATATTCATATCTAAAACACCAACACCTCTTAAACATGTTCAACAATTCATATAATCCAAGAGTTCCTTAAGAACACAACTAATTCCGAAATCATATTCAAACTCTCCAATACGACATAATCCGATGTGTTCTAACATCTAAACAATCCTTATTCACAATTCAAGGTGTATATAATCATGTTCTTCAACATATATACTTCTCATAACATCATGAATCGCAACAAACCACCAAGAACATCGAGAATACCACGATTCCATAATCATAACAACATAATCGAATCATTTGATCACCAATTCATTATCTTCCCTTAACAAAATTCTCGTAAATACCAAGAATCATCACAACAATATCAATTCAACCATCATTCATATGAAAACGTGTAGAATTTTCCAAGTTCTACTCATTAAGACATTTCATCGAACACTTTGAAGGCATAGTCCAATTCAATCGATTATTCAAAGAAATACTCGAATTCGTTCCACAAAACTTCAAGAATAATGAATGATTACGAGTTTACAATCAAGTTCAATCAACAATCTGAATCAAAACGAAGCAAATCAGCCAAAATGCCAAGAAACCTCAAGAACATCCAAAAACCAAAAGTTTAGGTGTTCTTACCTTCGATTCGGGTGGAAGATGATGTTAATACATGATTCAAACTTCCAAACATGTTGCTCTTTGGTGTTCTTACTCAAATCCATCCATTTTTGCTGAAGGAATCGCGAAAAAACGAAGAAAAAATGAAAAATGCCGAAGTGGCGGTCTGTGCCTTAAATAGCCGAGACTGCCAAGACGTTACGCACGTAACGGCGGGTCCTTACGCACGTAGCCGGCCGTGGCCTACCCCTCGCCAGTTCGTTCGGCACTTTACGTCGTATCCGCAATTGGCTTACGACGTAATCGCCCTTACGGCCAGAATCGCCATCGCCTTACGTACGTAATCGGCCGGTCCTAGCCATCTCTGCGAGTCACTGCCGACCGTGATCGGCCATCCCAACGGGTCACGGCCGGCCATGCTCGGCCATCCAGGTCATCTCGGCCACGACTCGACCGGCTACTCCGTAACATACGTAACACTTGATCCGTTGCGTACGTAATACGTACGTTGACTTGCTACAGTATAATACTCGTATTACGTACGTAATACACCCTGTATAACATACGTAACTCCATCCGTTGACTCACCTGTCCACATCTGCGCCGAAAGCCGCCGACCACGGGCCCCACTGTCCGATTCTTCTTGTTACGTACGTTATGTACACTATATAACGTACGTAAGCTAACACATTTTACGTACGTAAGCTCCAAGGCTTAACGTACGTAATGGCTTTTATACTTAGCCAAAAATCCAACTGTTCCTGTCCGACGTCTCGACAACAAAATACAAACATACGACATACTGAATACACATACTGAATCCAAAAATATTCTCATATGGTATACCTTATATCCAAATCAGTTCAACCTGATACAACATATCCTGAATATATCTTTCAATCCAAAACGGTAACCACACCAGTATAACTGTCTCGGTTCTCAATTTATTTTATCCATACTGTGTAGATACCAAACTATACAGTATATCTCAGATAAAATAACGCGAAAAATTTATACTGAAAATCCAGGTATTACATACTACCCCCCTTAAAATAAGTTTCGTCCTCGAAACTTGCAACATGTCGACAACAACAGATAAATCCAAAGCTTTCCAACACATCACAAAACAATCAATCGTCGCCACAAGCGAACTAACCAAACCAATATACTTACAGGTGCGTGAAGCCGATGATCTCCCGTGATACTAGCACACGACTCACATACAAAGTCTCAACACAATGCCAACACATACCAATATCACAAAAAGCAATCTAAAAAGATCTCAAAAATTTTGGAAACTCCAAAAATCAGTTCGACTCAAAAGTCAAAAAAATCATTTTCAAAAGTCACGCCATCGCTGTCTGGTAGAGCCACATAACACACACGCCTGGGTTTCACAAAACCCAAGTTCCGATACTATCTTCTGTAACACCCCCAAAACCATCCGAGATATTACAGCGCCGTGGGTCCCGCGCTGGAACCCACCAGGCTAATAACCATTTACAAAACCATTTCAAAAACGTTTAAAAACGCCAAAAGGCCGATGACGGTAATATTTTGCAAATACTCAAATATTTTCAAAAACATAATTCTGAAATACTGTCATGGAATACCATTTGAAAATACAAGGCGAGGTGCCAAATCTCAATGATTTAAAATGTACGTTAAGCCACCACTTAAACGTCTGATAAAATAGTTTAGGAAAAGATTTAACGAAATAACCCAAGTTCGCAAAGTTCCAAAAAGACCTTTTAAAATACACACACGCAATGGGATAAAGATACCGAAAAGCCATTTTGAAATATACACACGCAAATGGGATAAATGCGATTCAAAATACACATTTGCGCGGAAATAAATGACCGGAATAGAATACTCAATTCTCGAAAACAAGCCACGGCAAGATCACATCGGGAAGCTCATCCCTTCATGACCGCTACTAGCTCGATCTCAAGTACCTAAAAATAAAGCCCACGATGGGGTCACCACAATACTCAATAATGATACCGATCACATCATCATAAATAATTACATACCAATGTAATAATCCGTAAGAATACTACCAACGTAATCTTACCGTTATAACCTTACCAATCCATAATAATCCAATCCTTACCATAATCCACATTTCGCATCCTCGAATGACGAAATGAACTTAACAACAATTATCCGTATTGAATTTCAAAAATACCAACAATCCTCAAAACATCATCATAACTCATAATCATGAAATAATTCATCCGTGCCAAATCCTCGCCCATCGGATTACACAATCAAAACTC
This sequence comes from Orobanche coerulescens, assembly GCA_033398695.1. Classification (NCBI taxonomy): domain Eukaryota; kingdom Viridiplantae; phylum Streptophyta; class Magnoliopsida; order Lamiales; family Orobanchaceae; genus Orobanche; species Orobanche coerulescens. The sequence continues at coordinate 20,293 of JAWKAU010000524.1, read as the reverse complement.
AACTCGGATAAATCAACAAGACACAACATATCGTAGATCAACTACCATATGATAATGATAATAAATCCAACATCGACGCATACCAATGCTTATACGATCAATAACCAGATCAACCAAAACATCACTGAGAATATCATCGACATGATAACTCCAATACGACCAATAAAGGATCACAATAATTGAGAATACCATCAACAAGGTAAATCTCGAACGCAATCAATGAAGGATCAACAATAACCGAGAATACCATCAACAAGGTAAACTCCAAATGATCAACAAAGGACCAACCATAACCGAGAATACCATCAACAAGGTAAACTCCAAATGATCAACAATAATGGATCTCAAGAAATAACTCCGACTGTCGAACATACCCCTCGGGCGTATGAACAACCAGTCACAAACCGTCGAACATACCCAACCATAAATGGAGGATGAACGACCAAACAATATGGCTCAAAGATGGAAGTCATAGTACGCTCGATCCGGAAATATGTCCGTGCACAAGCCACCCCAGGTATTGATCACATGCACGTGTGGTCTTGTACCTAATTAGCCTCATGAACTACGTCTCATGTGCACGATTCAATGTGGAAATATCAACACATAACCATCATGTGCCCGGCTAAAAATCCTACACAATAACCAATCGGCACGAAGATATGACTCCAGATATGTCACGATGCAACATGACAACGAAACTAAAAGAAACACATATCGAATAAGGATCAAAAGACTCACCGAAGTGAACAACAACAGACTGACAATGAGAAGTCGACACGACTAATCAATATCCAAAACATCAATCCTGGGATCATCATTCCCAAATGAATGACCAACATGATCTACGATCTCAATACAACAGTCCTGGGATCAACATCCCTCAACGAATAACCGATACGAAACTCATTACACGAAACCTCAACATATACAACAACTCAACATACTAATTATCCACATGACTAAACAAATACTTAGATTACCTCAAAGCCGAGGAACATATCCATTAACATCCCCCAATGAGACGATCAACACAACCATTAAAACCAACAATAGTCCTGGGATCAACATCATTCAACGAACAACCAGTACGAATTTCAATATACGAAGCCTCAACATACAACATATACAACAACTCAACATAATAATTATCTCATAACTGAACAATACATAAAATACCTCAAAGCCGAAGACAACATCCTTTCCACGAACAACATCCCTGAACGAATACGCAGTTATACAAATAATCTCAATTAAGGTACCATCCATTTAATACCAAAAAACCTTTATCCTGATACTTATGTCATCACGATAACTATCTTCGATTTCCGATATTCTATATCCTTGACCAAAGGTAACTCACGTCTTCCCTGAACACAATTAAATCATATACCTTATGATTTATTACAACCAGAGTACGATATACAAACCATTATCCCGACAACTTACATTTCTAAAAACATTGCTATACGAATTATAAATGAAATGAAAACGAAACCATTCATCAAATATTATAAACTGAACAAGTAGAAACTTGCCTCGATACCGATACCACGAAGCCATTACCAATATCCATTGCCTTTGTCTACGAGCTCCTCAGCCCAGACCAAAAGCAATCTACGAACTCTTCAACTCCAACCGCAACACAACGGTCACAATCCATGATCAAAACATATCAACCTATTGCAATAACCGATTAACACATATTCGATAAAATTCAATAACCGACATACTCAACCAACAAACTCAACGGTTCAACGAAACCTTGATCATATACATAATACCAAATAATCCAACTCAACAAATACGAACTCATATCCACGATACAAGCCGTAACTCGATGATCACAAATAACAATCAACAACCGATCAACAACGGTTCTACAATATCCCGATTAAACGCATATCCAAACAACCCGAACCAATCAAACACGAATTTAAAAACTCAATGGCCGCCATCTTCACTTTCTTTAGGTTCGAGTAGTTATGGCATTCGAACATGAGTTCGACTTTCCTTTCCCAATCAAGATATGCTTCGGGGTCACTCTGACCTTAAAATGGAGGGACGTTGAGTTTGATATTGCTCAAGTTTCCATCTTGACGATTATCCTCGTTGGCAACTTGTCGATGTCTTCTTGGATTTCTTTCGAAGTCCTCTTCATCCGAGTACTCATCATTAACTCGCAAGGTACGCCTTGGGAGAAATGTTCGTCTGGCTTGAGGGTTCTCTATTTGTTCCATGCGTGCATGCATAGGTTCAAGTTGAGCTTTAAGTTTAGTATCGAACATTTGCTCTATTTGCTTCATCATAGTTGCTATGTCCAACTTGGGGGAAGTTTCTTCGGCTTCGGTGATACGGAATTTAATAGTCCGAATAAAGAAACCGAAGCAAGAATCGACGTTAAAGGCCTTACAACGCGCCGTGCACGTGCGACTACATTTTTAGGCGAGAAAACGGACACAAGCCGGAAAATGACACAACCTGCCGGAAAATGTCACAACCTGCCGGAAAATGTCACAACCTGCCGGAAAATGTCACCCTGCCGGAAAATGCCGAGCACTGCCGAAAAATTCACCACCGGCCGGAAAAATCACCTCTTGCCGGAACTGGCCGAGCACTGCCGGCCGGACCCGACCGTGTCGTCCGACACGGCCCGTGCCGCACTCGTCCAGAAACGTCCAAGTCATCGCCACGTGACTCGACCGTGTTGTCCGCACTCGAGTCGAACTATGCCGGATAAGCCGAATCTATCGCGACGGCCCGACCGTGTTCCAGACACGATCGGACCACGCCGAACGCCCTTGTCGGCCGCGCCCGTGCCGGGTCAGCGTCGGACGAGTCCTCCGGATGTCCTGTCGCGCGCGACCGTGTCAAGCAGACACGGTCGAGTCATCGCCGGCCGCGCGCCCGTGCCGAGTGTCCTTGTCGCGCCGCGGCCGTGTCAGGCGACACGGCCGAGTCCTGCCGGTAGATTTCACCTTTTTTTGTATTTTCTTTTGTGTGTTTGTCTTTGCCTTGTTTTTTACTCATTTTAGGGATTGTGTTTCCCCTAAAATTAGGATTGTTGTTCCTTTTATGTTTTATTTTTATTATTTAAAGATTTTATAAATCTTTGAATTATTTTCTCTTATTATAGGAAGACTTGAAGTCTCCTATATATAGGCTTGGGTAAGCATTGTAACATAGAATGTATTATGAATGTTGAATGTGAAAGAAAACACTTTGTGTTTCTATCATTGGTAAATGATTTTTACCGAAACTTGATTTTTATTCGACGCGTTTTCGAGTATTAATCCGATTGATTCTCAATAGGTCTTGGGAAGAAATCAACTTATCGAGTTATAGGTCTAATTCGATAAACCTTTGTTCTTGATCGTTCAAGTCTTCTTGTTCGATATTTTTATTGTTATCCGATATTTCATCCATATTCATACACTCGCCTTCCGCTATCATACACCTACAAACACTCCGACCGATACGCATCCGCCTCTCCCCGGATAATTCGTATCATTCGGTCATGATGTTCACGTGAGAATAAGGTATGGTCGAAATATTTGTAAAGATAGGAAGGCTAGCACTTGTGTATATGGTAAGATAAGTTTTGGTAATATGGGGAAGGAAGGTAAGGGACGTAGTATATGTTGTATGTGGTAGGAGATGTGAAGTGAGGGAATGATATAGTATGGTAAAAGAAAAAAAATGAATCAAACTGTGTATGGATGGTGATGAAAACCGAATGATTAAGATGATGTTGGAACAGCTCCAATTCTCCGATGCCAAATGATATGAGCCTCTCCGAAAGATGATCAATTGTGCGGAAGCGATTTGAGTAAGGTTTGAAAATATAAGTGAATAATTGTAATGTAACCAAGATGGATGAATTTTGGCGGATGAAAGGAGGTCCTTAACCTGACAAAGTGTAAAGTGCGAACTCTAGCAAGATAACTAGAACCCAACAATTTATACACTCGACGAACCTTGGAATCAAAGGGAAAACGACACTTCGGGTGATAAAAAAAGTGCTATTTTGTATAGAGATACAACCGAACCAATAAGTTATCAAAACTTATGCAATACAAAGTATTTTGAGTCTTCAAAAAAGGTGTGTTCCAACAAAAAAGAAAATGCTCCTTATATAGGTAAAAGAGGAGCCTCTAAGTAATGATTACACCAAAAGAAGAATCTTAGAAAGTTTAAGACTAAAATGAGAAGAACAAAAATGATGATGATGGCCGTGACATGAGGGAGGCTTGCAACGGCTAGGAGAAGTGTGATGATGACCAAGATCTTCACTTTAAGGCTTTGAAAATGCACCAAGATTTAGTAGCAAAAGTGGCAAGACTTTGAAAATGCACCAAGACTTTGTAGCAAAAGTGGCATCATGTGTAGAATACTTTGTGAAACTTTCTTCTTTGTTCTTCTTTATTCCAACTGCTAGTGGCTTGAATTTGGGCCGAAAATCCTCATCCCCTAATGATGCCCGGATCTTCTTGAACGTGCATCTTGATGACATTGATAGGTACTTTGCTTTTGACACCTGTCTCGATCGGTTTCTTAGCCAATTCTCTTTCCCAAATAATTTGAACTAGATCGTTGATGGAGTCTTTGAATCTTTTAGCTCTTGCCCTTGTGATTGGTCCGAAGGGTACTTGAATCGGTTCCTTTGCATTCTATAGCATGTTTGCATCACAATTTGGGGGGGGGGGATACCATTTCACATAAATAGGGTAAAGTGGGAGTCTCGCGCGGCCAGCCGCACCCAGAGCCCGAAGACGAACCAGATCAGAAATAGAGTTATCCATGGTGCCCATGTCATAGTTATTACATTCTCTGAGAAGAGACCAAACAATAGAACGAAGAGATATGATAGAAAATTTAGCTTCGTTATATAAAACATCACAGCGAATATGCCAGATAGCCCAGACGGCAGTAATAATGGTGAATCTCCAGAGAGTAGAGATATGCTGACTAAATCTGATATCCATAGCTCGAATGATGAAGTGCCCGAACCCAGCATTCAATTCTAAAGAGATTAAGAAGCCCTGCTCAATATAGTCCTTAATCGCGGATAACCATGCACTCGGTGAAAATGTGGTCAGTCGATTCAGGGGCAGAGAGACAGAAAAGGCAAACCGAAGGACCAATGAAACCCCTGGAACGAACAAGATCAAAAACAGGAAGCCTGTTGTGAATAGTCTTCCAGACCGTGAGAGAACGATGAGCGGGGATTAATTTATGCCAAATCAATTTCCCCCAGCTCACCTTAGGAAAGTTGTGGCGAAGGTGCCAATAAGCGATTTGAGAGATAACATTGCCATGCACTGACTTAGCCCAAACCCGCTCGTCTTTTCCTTCAAAGTCATAAGGGGTATAGACGACATCTAAAGCAACATCACGACACCTCTCCATGAAACCGAGGGTAAGATGCCAGTCCGTCATAGTAAAAATCACTGATGGTGTCAGAGAAGGTACTTCTGAGATGCTGAGGAATACCCAACCGATCACCAATGATATAACCCAGCCAGTTGTCCAACCAAAAATTAATATTCTGACCATTTCAAATAACCCAACTGGAAGTGTTAAGAAGATGGGGAATATGATTACGAACCCCCCTGAATATAGAGGAAGAAACAATCTTGCGAGTATCCAAATTACTTCTGAGAAACCTCTGATGAAGGATCAGACTAGAGAGGGAATCCTCCTGCAGAATAACCCAGGCCAAACGGAACAAAAAGGATTCATTCATCGTACGAAGATGCCTCACCCCAAGCCCACCCTCCTCTAAAGGGGAACAAACTCTGCTCCAGGCCACAGTACATGCATTCTTGTGACTAATGTCCCCCGACCAAATAAAATTTCTAGCCGCCGAATCTAATTTGTTTATCAATTTGATTGGCCAACTATATATCATCATTGAGAGAATGGAGGCGTTCATGATGACCGAGTTAACTAAGCAAATACGACCAGCCATCGAGAGAGAAGATCCTTTCCAAGCAAAAAATTTACTAATAATTTTGTCAACGACGGGGGAAATATGGATGAGATGGTGTATGCCGCAGAATAACGGAACCCCGAGGTAATTGAAAGGGAGTGATCCCTCCCGCATACCAAGGATGTGCAACTATTTTGTATCTTTACCCCTGTGTGGGCAATCTTTATAAAGAGTTGTATTTATCTGTTTACATCAGTCGTACGACCTCACCCGTCCATGTAGTTATTTATAATTGACCTTAACGGTCCATATCATTGTATAGTTTGCCCTGGTCGGGCAAACACTTAGTCGTTTTATGATGTTTAGCCTGGTAGACCCTCGTGGGAAGGATCTACGACGTGTAATATTCCCATACGATTTTGGGGGTGTTACATCTATGGTATCAGAGCTTAGGTTGCAGAAACCTAGGTTGTATACATATTTATTCGGATCGAGATCACATACATATTCCGATCAGAATTCGCATCATTAGGTCTAATTCAATAAAAACCTTGTACTTAATTTTATTCGGCCGAATTGACCTACTTTCGGACGATTTTACATTATTCTAAACATCAAATAATTATTCATATCCATGAATTCATAAAATACACTTCCGTTGCGTCGCATGCGAAATACGTTTATATACGAATGTTGATTTTGCATCAATTATGTATGGAGAATTGGCTATAATAGCACCGATTAAGCATTTACTTATTGATTAAGTCATGTTAATAGGAAATTAGACCACATTACATGTATTCGGGCCAGAACTCTATAAAAACTCCGGTTTATTGATTAGGTTCGAGCCTTGATACGAATTCGCTCGGAATGTGAATATATATCGGCTGGAAAATGTATAAGTATGAAGTATATCATAGCGGAAGTATATTTTTGTGGATAGAGTATTTCGAATGTAAAATTATGGGGATAATCTAGTAACAATATCGATCAAAGAGATTCGACCGAACAAGAACAAAGATTTATCAAATTAGACCTATAACACGATAAGATGATTTCTTCTCAAGACCTATTGAGAATCGATCGGATTAATACTCGAAAACGCGTCGAATAATAATCAAGGGTTTGATGAAACTCATTCAACAAGGATGAAAATACAAAGTGTATTCTTTCTTCAACATTCAATGTTTATTACAAGACTAATCAAGGACTACTTATAGGAGATTAGTCTTCCGCAATCAACTAAAGCAAACAAAAGCAAGATCACATGATCTTGAAAAGCAAGACAAAACATCAAGATAAAATAAAAAGATTACAAGGGAATCAAATATTAGGGGGGAATCACACAATCTTGATAAAGAAAGGAAAAGAAGATAAAAACAATACACAAAAGACTATAAAAAAGGTGGATGCGACTTGACACGGGCCGTGTCGCTTGACACGGCCGCTGATACGGAATCATTTAATATGAACGAAGAAGACGAATTAAGGATCGATATAAATGACCTTACTACACGCCATGCACGGACTACTACGTATTTAGGCGAGAAAACGGACATAAGACGTGGAGTCTCGGTCTCAACCGTGTCATATGACATGGCCCGTGTCATGTTGTGTCGGAAGGTCGACATCCAACCTGCTGGAAAAATGTTCAATCTGCCGGAAAAATCACCACCTGCCGGAAAAATCACCACCTGTCGGAACTGGACGAGCACTGCCGATCGAACCCGGCCGTGTCGTCCGACATGGCCCGTGCCGCACTCGTCCGGAAATTCCAAAGTCACTGCCCACAGGACTCGACCGTGTTGTCTGGCAAGGCCGAGTCGAACTCTTTCGGATAAGCGAAAACCGACTGCCCAGATGCCCGACCGTGTTCCAGGACACGATCGAGCCCATGCCAAACGTCCTTGTCAGCGCCGCACCCGTGCCGAGTCACTGTCGGACGAGTCACTGTCAGACGTCCCTGTAGCGCCGCGACCGTGTCGAGCGGGCACGGTCGAGTCACTGCCGACGTCCTTATCAGCGCCGCGCCCGTGCCGAGTGTCCTTGTCGCGCCGCGGCCGTGTCAAGCGGCACGGCCGAGTCCTGCCGGCAGATTACACTTTTTTTTTTTGGAGAAAAAAAAAACCCTAGAGCGGCGATTTCACACACTCAGCGTGCGATTTCACACACACTTTATGTATCATCTTCTTCATGCAATCTGACGATAGATCCATCTCAAAATTCAATGCTAATCCATACAGATTCCCCTTCGCTGCAAAGATTCATGCCGGATATAGGAAAAATCACAGCTCACATCCCATCCTTTGCCGACGAATTCAATGTCCCGGAGTTCATTAACCTTGTTGAGAGGGTCGAAGGAAGTAAGGAGGCATCGGAATTAAAGGTTAATTTGCAGAATTAGGATACTTTTCAACCTAGCTCTATGTTCGCTGGTCTTCAGAATTCTAACGAGATTCTTAGGAGTAAACGTAATAAGGAAAGCAGGTTTGAAGGAAACCCTAACCCTAGTACTTGTATAGCAGCAAGTAACGGCATGGCTGCTTCATCGACTGCTCCTAAGGCAAACGATCAGGATGACGGCCTGTTCGTTGGTAACATTAAGATCCCGATGGAGGAACCTATAGTGAACGATTATGCTTTCTCATCTTCTACAAGGCGAACCATGCAATATACTCCACCAGAAATCATAGATGGCCATGCAGTTATCAAGCCTCATTGGCATGTGGCTTCTCTAGGCATGTGATACGGAATTTAATAGTCCGAATAAAGAAACCGAAGCAAGAATCGACGTTAAAGGCCTTACAACGCGACGTGCACGTGCGACTATATTTTTAGGCGAGAAAACGGACACAAGCCGGAAAATGACACAACCTGCCGGAAAATGTCACAACCTGCCGGAAAATGTCACAACTGTAGGAAAATGTCACCTATAGGAAAATGCCGAGCACCGCCGGAAAATTCACCACCGTAGGAAAAATCACCTCCTAGGAGGCCGGCGACCTGCCGGACCGCCGTGTGTCGTCCGACACGGCCGTGCCGCACTCGTCGTAAGCGTCCAAGTCACGCCCACGAGACTCGACCGTGTTATGCAGCACGGCCGAGTCGAACTATGCCGGATAAGCGAGAATCTGCCAGGCGGCCCGGCCGTGTTCGGAGACACGATCGGACCCACGCCGAACGTCCTTGTCGGCGCCCGCGCCGTGCCGGTCAGCGTCGGACGAGTCCTGTCGGATGTCCTCGTTCGCCGCGGCCGTGTCAGCGAGACACGGTCGAGTCATCGCCGGCAGCGCCGCGCCGTCGTGCCGAGTGTCCTTGTCAGCGCCATGGCCGTGTCGGCGACACGGCCGAGTCTATAGGAAGATTTCACCTTTTTTGTATTTTCTTTTGTGTGTTTGTCTTTGCCTTGTTTTTACTCATTTTAGGGATTGTGTTTCCTAAAATTAGGATTGTTGTTCCTTTTATGTTTTATTTTGATTATTCAAAGATTTTATAAATCTTTGAATTATTTTCTTTTATTATAGGAAGACTTGAAGTCTCCTATATATAGGCTTGTGTAAGCATTGTAACAAAGAGTATTATGAATGTTGAATGAGAAAGAAAACACTTTGTGTTTCTATCATTGGTAAATGATTTTTACCGAAACTTGATTTTTATTCGACGCGTTTCGAATATTAATCCGATTGATTCTCAATAGGTCTTGGGAAGAAATCAACTTATCGAGTTATAGGTCTAATTCGATAAACCCTTGTTCTTGATCGTTCAAGTTTTCTTGATCGATATTATCATTTTCCCGATATTACTTCCATTTTCCATTTGTTTGAATTTTCATCGTCATATTCGATATTACATCACAAAATACATCCGAAAAACTCCATATTCATAAAAGCCTTCCGCTATCATATTCATACGTACACTCCGACCGATACGTATCCACCTCTCCCCGGATAATTCGTATCGGAAGTGGTATCGGAGCCCAGGGTCATCTCCTTGGGCGATTTATTCAACGAATTTTTTTTTTGTCGAAGAAAATATCTCTTGATTCTTGTCATCGGAAACCACACCTGAATTTCTTAATTCAGTTAAGGTTCTTGATCTTTCAACCAAATGGAGTTCAACGATATTTATCTCTTGGCGATATTACGCGACGCATTACACAGCGTACCGGAGTTCATGGGACATTCCGATCCAGAAGCAGGTGTTGATTGGCTCCAGGTTTGTGAGGAGTTTTTCAACCACAATTCAATTCCAGTAGACCGCCGAGTCTCGTTGGCGACAAAACGCCTTCGTGGTCGCGCCTCGACCTGGTGGCAGAAATTGAAAACCAGTCGTTTACACCAAGGTAAACCCAAACTAAGAGACTGGAACAAATTCATAAAACACTTTACTCGGAAATTCATCCCCACAAATTCTCACCGCCACGATCCACCAACGGCACCACTCCAGAAATTGCAGAAGTTCGGCGCCACCCCGCCACCAACCTTCGATCTAAGGTTTATCCCCATCGAAGAATTTACAGCAAAGCCATTTTTCGATGAAGACGATGTCCCTACCACCATTTTCAATGAAGTAGACGCGACAGAGTTTTCAACGGAGCAATTCAATGAAGAAGATGAGTTGAGCCGTGTCTCCCTAGTCGACGAACCCGGATCTTGCTACTTTGAGCATGAGCCAGTTGGTTGTGTTGGCAAATTTGACCAAGACGGACCAACTTATGTTAATGATGAGGAACTTGATTCTAGCCACACCGATTCTGGAACTAAAATGGAGGAATTTGATTTCTTCTGGTCTCACTTGGCTACCGCCATTGATGGAGTTTTTGACAGTTCTTGTCAATGGGATGACGACAATTTACCTGTGCCGCCACCGCCATCTTCCACAGTCTTGGCAACCCTGATTGTCGCTATAACCGCAGTACAGGATCGAGATCCAGCTTCCCATGTCTCACAACCACCATGCCACACGACCATGCTTCATGAAATCCATAATTATGATGGACCACCTATTTTTGATAAAGATGAAGAAAGGTGCTATATTTACCCAGTGGTTCCTGTTTATAATACCGAGCTTAAAGACGAGCCTTCCCAATGTTTTGATGTGAAAGGTGATTCCGAGGCAATTTTCTTGGTTCTTGAAATTGCATCCAATAAATTCAAGCACGATGATAAAGATTTTGCCTCAGAGAATAATAATTATTATTATTTTATTAATAATGATAGTTATTTGTTTGGTGATTCCCGGAGATCCCACACTACCTATCGTCTCAAGATTTTGGGCCATGTACGTACTGCGGACATTTTCGAGATCAAGTACTTAGAAGCTTTAATTAATTATCTTGACGACGAAGGAAGTTCGGAATTGAGGACAATTCCCTTTAAAGGGGAGGATGATACGGAATTTAATAGTCGAATAAAGAAACCGAAGCAAGAATCGACGTTAAAGGCCTTACAACTCGACGTGAAAGTGCGACTATATTTTTAGGCTAGAAAACGGACATAAGCCGGAAAATGACACAACCTGCCGGATAATGTCACAAACTGCCGGAAAATGTCACCCTGCCGGAAATTGCCGAGATCTGCCGTTAAATTCACAACCGGCCGGAAAAATCACCTCTGCCGGCCGGCGAGCACTGCCGGCGGACCCGACCGTGTCGTCCGACACGGCCGTCCGCACTCGTCCGAAGCGTCAAGTCACGCCCACGGGACTCGGCCGTGTTATGCAGCGCGGTCGAGTCGAACTATGCCGGATAAGCGAGAATCTATCGCGACGGCCGGCCGTGTTCCAGACACGATCGGACCCACGCCGAACGTCCTTGTCGGCGCCGCGCCGTGCCGGGTCACCGTCGGACGAGTCCTGTCGGATGTCCTGTCCTTGCGCCGTGTCAAGCAGTGCGGTCGACACGGCCAGTCACCGCGCCGCGCCGTGCCGAGTGTCCTTGTCGCGCCGCGCCCGTGTCACTTGTCCCGCCTAAGGAAGATTTCACCTTTTTGTATTTTCTTTTGTGTGTTAGTCTTTGCCTTGTTTTTTTACTCATTTTAGGGATTGTGTTTCCCCTAAAATTAGGATTGTTGTTCCTTTTATGTTTTATTTTGATTATTCAAAGATTTTATAAATCTTTGAATTATTTTCTTTTATTATAGGAAGACTTGAAGTCTCCTATATATAGGCTTGTGTAAGCATTGTAACAAAGAGTATTATGAATGTTGAATGAGAAAGAAAACACTTTGTGTTTCTATCATTGGTAAATGATTTTTACCGAAACTTGATTTTTATTCGACGCGTTTCGAATATTAATCCGATTGATTCTCAATAGGTCTTGGGAAGAAATCAACTTATCGAGTTATAGGTCTAATTCGATAAACCCTTGTTCTTGATCGTTCAAGTTTTCTTGATCGATATTATCATTTTCCCGATATTACTTCCATTTTCCATTTGTTTGAATTTTCATCGTCATATTCGATATTACATCACAAAATACATCCGAAAAACTCCATATTCATAAAAGCCTTCCGCTATCATATTCATACGTACACTCCGACCGATACGTATCCACCTCTCCCCGGATAATTCGTATCAGCATGACAAGATGGAAATCCACGACAGTTGGATATTTTTTGGGGCCAAAACTTTCATTCTTTGCTGTTAAGAATTTCTCTACGTCATTATGGAAGGGTTTGAAGGAAGTCAGAGCAAAAGCTAATGGATATTATTTCTTCGAATTTGAATCGGAATGCGCAATGGTTGATGTCATTGAAGGAGGACCATGGCATTACGCTGGACAACCTCTTTTTCTTGAGAAATGGAAAGAAGGTTTGTCACTGGAAAAACAAAACCACACTGAAGTGCCAATATGGGTGAAATTTAAAAACCTCCCAGTGGAGTACTGGACAACGGAAGGGCTAGGTTTGGTTGCAAGTGCGGTCGGTAAGCCTTTATATGCTGATGCTTTTACATCCACAATGGCTAGGATTGATTATGCTAGAGTTTGTGTTGTGGTTGATATCCATTCTAAATTCCATGACCACGTTGTTTTGATGCTACCCTCGGAATCAGGAGAATATAATGGCAATTGTAAAATTGAAGTTGAATACGAGTGGAAACCCCCGATATGTACGATGTGTATGTCATTTGGTCATATTGATAAAGAATGTCCTAAGGTGAAGAATAAAATTCCTAATGCTAAACCAATCCAAGTATATGTTCCGAAAATGCATAAATCTCCGAGAATGGATAATGAGGGATGGATGGCTGCTAGATCTAAGAAACGTCCTAATTCTCCTTCGTTCCTAGCAGATATGGTGAAAATGGTTGATGATGTCATTGGCTCTCCACGTCGAAATATGAATGACAAAGGGAAGGATACTATAATGGATACTAATCTATTTGCGGTTCTGGAGGTGGCGGGAGGTATGGAAAGGGATAATCAAGTTATGGCTATCAATAACTCTATGTAGGGTCCTAGAGCAGCCCTTAAAGATGTTGTTAAATGATCCCGACTGCATGTTGGAATGTACGTGGCCTTAATAAGCTGGATCACCAACAAGCGGCTCGAGAGCTTATTTTGGCTAATCAATTAAGAATCTGTGCATTTTTGGAGACTAGAGTGCAATTACGTAATGTTAGTCCTATATGTGAACGTATTCATAAATTATGGAAATGGCATATCGATTACTCTAATGGTCCGGCGAACCGTATTTGGATTGGATGGGATAGTTCGCATGTGCAAGTGGATATTCTGGGTAGCTTTGAGCAAGTTGTGCATACGAAGGTTACGGTACTTGATTCTCAATCTCTTTGTTATCTATCATTTGTATATGGGTATAACATGATTATTGAGCGGAGGAGTCTTTGGGACGAGCTTATGTCATTCTCGGAAATTAGAAGTGAGGATCCGTGGCTTGTTATGGGTGACTTCAATGCTATTCTGGATCACAGTGAGATGCTAAGAGGTGAAGATGATCACACCATTAATGAGGAAATTTCAGCATGTTTAATGATTTCAGAATTAATTACCCTTCCTATGAAGGGTCCTTGGTTCTCATGGTCTAATCGCCAAGTTAGCCCAAATTGTATTTGGAGGAGATTGGATAGGGTGGTTGGAAATCCTGCATGGTTCACTAAGTTTCCTACCGTGTATTATTGTTGTGGGCAACCTAAAACTTCAGAACATTCTCCGTTGATTCTTCAGCATGAAACGGGGGTTAGAGGTAAAAACCCCAATTTTTGATTTGATAATTTTTTAGCAGATAAGGCCGAATTTCATACACTTGTAGCTAACATTTGGAGGCATCAAATTTATGGTATTCCTATGTATTCGTTGATAAAGAAGCTCCAAGCCTTGAAACCGGGGTTGAAGGAATTAAGGAGAAGTAAAGGCAACTTGAGCAAGAATGTGATAGAAGCAAGTGCTTATCTGGATATTGCTCAGAAATGTGGCCAAATTCCCTTTGTTTCAGCCACTTCTTGAATTAGAAAAAAGATGCCGTTATATTTATGCTAATGCAGTTAAGCAAGAACATTCTTTTCTCAGTCAGAGGGCGAAGGTGGAATGGTTAAAAGATGGGGATCAATGCACGGCCTATTTTTACTGTAGAATGGTAGTAAAAAAGGCCAGAAGTCGTATATTACGTATTGAGAACACAGATGGGATTATGGTGGATGAACCAGAATTAGTTCGGGCAGAGATCATTAGATATTACACTAGTTTACTTGGAAGCTCAATTCAGCCCAATATTAATCGGGAAATGCTCCATTCGTTTATCACTAAATGTTTGCTACCTGATGATGCATCGCATATGGTTCGGCGAGTTACCGAGGAGGAAATTAAGAGTGTTCTCTTCGGATTTAAAGACTCAAAGGCTCCGGGTCCTGATGGATATACATCTTGCTTTTTTAAGAAGGCGTGGGGTGTCGTAGGAAGAGAGGTGACCCGAGCTATTGTACAATTCTTTGAGACAGGGCTGCTCATTAAAGAAATCAACACTACCCTTCTTGCTTTAATTCCGAAGGTGGAGGCTCCGAAGAATCCAAGAGATTTTCGACCTATTTCATGCTGTAATGTTATCTATAAAGTCATCTCCAAAATAATTGCTAATCGGATGTGCGATTTCCTGGGGAAATTGGTGGATAAATCTCAAACTGCTTTTATCCCGGTGATACGGATTCTCACTTGTGATGTGAATTCGCTATCGATACAGCGGAAGGCCTTTTGACGAGCGGAAGCTATCGGCAAGAAACTGTCGGGAACTGATGACAGCAGTTCGCTACAGCGGTAATACAGGCTAGCGGCACGCACTCGCGACAGGAATGTATGACGGCAATTCGATACAGCAACAAGACAGGAACTTGACAAAAGTAAAGACTGGATGCAGCCCACTTCCAAACAGCAACACTCGAAACAGCACGTTTCGGGTGGGCACGAATTCAACAGGAAACAAGTTCAAAGGATCGAACAACACTTTATGCAAAATATCGGACAAGTATACAACTGTATCGAAAAACAAACAGAATATCGAAACAAGATATAAACAGATGTTTTTATCAAATTAGACCTATAATTTGATAAGGTGATTTCTCCTCAAGACCTATTGAGAATCAATCAGATTAATACTCGAAACGTGTCGAATAAAAACCAAGTTATGATGATAAACATTCACCAGGGGAAAAACACAAAGTGTTCTTATTTCTTCAACATTCAATAATCCTTCATTACAACTCTACTGCCGCTATTTATAGGCAAAAGCAGCCTGATAAGATAAATTAAACTAATACAAGCTGAGCTTAAAATAAGGAAAGATAATAAAAGGTTCCTCATGTCACTTGTTAACAAAAGTAAAAGCTGGGTATTTGTCTCCAAGTTGCTTGCTGACAGCCGTCTTTTGCCAAGAATCCTGCTGCTTTTGTAAGAGAAAGCTGAACATTCTTTTATTGTTTAGTTGCCACTTGAACCTCTTTCCCTCCCCAAGATGTAAGTTTTCTTTTGTTTAAGTTATTCCAATTCCGACTATCAAGGTAACTCCGTACCTCGTTTCTGTTTTCTCGCCTAAGTACGTTGGAGTATGGTCGAGGTGTTTTACGTCAATTCTTACTTCGTCTTCTATGCTTGGAGTAGTCGGTTTCGTATCACCCGGGGAGGCGAATTAGTGACAATGTGCTTTTGGCTCAAGAACTACTTTATGGTTACAAAAAAAGGATCTTCCGGCTAGATGTGCTTTCAAAGTTGATCTCATGAAGGCATATGATATGGTGGAATGGGAATTCGTTTTGACTATGTTAGAAGAGATGCACTTCCATCCACGTTTCGTTGGATGGATACGTGCATGCATGACATCTCCGACTTTTTCTATTAATATTAATGGCACGGCCGAAGGGTATTTTGGTAAACGTGAATTTGAGACAAGGCGATCCAATGTCGCCTTATATTTTTTTGCTTGTTATGGAGGTTCTTCATGGAATATTAATTCAACACATTGCTTCACATCCGAATTTTAGATACCATTGGAGGTGTCATCGTACTAAAACGGTAATGTTGAGCTTTGCTGATGACTTGATTTTATTTTGTAATGCAGACATCGAATCCGTTAGGGTCTTACAGAAGGGGACAGGTTTGTTTGGCCAATTGTCGGGATTGAGAGCTAACCCGTTGAAAAGTAATATGTTCCTTTCTGCTCGAGCCAGTCCACTAACCGATGTGTAGCAACCCATTGTACGGTATAACATCGGCTCTTTGCCCGTGCGATATCTTGGAGTTCCACTCATTACATCAAAACTCACTATTGCTGACTGTAAACCGGTTCTCATGAAACTGGATGAACATGTTGGTTTGTGGTCCAACAGAATGTTATCTTATGCTGGTTGTCTCCAGCTGATCCATTCTATTTTGAATACATTGAACATATATTGGGCTGGAATCTTTATCCTTCCTAAAGGAGTGATCCGATGCATTGAATCAAAATTGAGAAACTTTCTATGGAGAGGATCTTCGGGTTCGGGTTATGCTAAGGTGAGCTGGTCCATTATTTGCAAACCGAAAGAAGAGGGGGGTCTTGGTATTATTCCTTTGACACATCATAATAAATCGCTAATATTATGTCATATCTGGAACTTGCTAGTAGATGATGGCAGCTCCGTGTGGGCGGAATGGGTTCGTGAATACCGGATAAAAATGAACTCTTTTTGGCTCCTATCGATTCCATCCTCTTGCCCATGGAGTTGGAGACAAATGCCTAAACTTCGCCATCAAGTACAAAAAGTTTTTATTTATCATGTGGGAGATGGGCATCGCTTTCTACTTTGGAAAGACCCATGGCATCCACACGGAGTTCTTATTGATAAGTACCCGTTTGGCCCAATGCTTACTGGATTATCGAATGTTGCTAAATTTGATCGGGTTATTAACAGGGGAATATGGGATTGGCCGTCTACTACTAGACTTGAGATTGGTTGTATTGTCGAAGATTTGCCCATTATTACTCAGTCTGCGGAGGATCGTATTTCATGGGGTCTTGCACCAAATGGTATATACTCAGCTGCTACAGCTATGCAATTATTTAGAATCTCTGGCCCAAAGATGGAGTGGTTTGTGCTGATCCAAGGGAAGTGCCGTATACCGAGCCATTTATTTATTCTTTGGTTAGCTATTTATGAGCGGTTAGCTACTAAAGATAAACCCTGGCTGAACCATGGGGATGATGTATGCGTGTTGTGCATGGATAGAAGCAAGGAATACCATGACCATCTTTTCTTTCAGTGTAGTTACTCTAGCCGATGCATGGATGTTCTTCGACAAGAGATTCGGTTTATATGGGCTGGTCCTAATTGGAATAGGGGTGTTAAGAGAGCTGCTAAGCTATGAAGGGTAAAACATATGGTGAACTATGCATATCGAGCCATGTTAGTTGCCATTGTTTACTTCATATGGCGCGAGAGAAATGATAGGATTTTCGGTAATGTCAAGAATGAACCAGAGATCGTCGCTTACCGAGCCCTCAACATCATAGGAGACAAATTGATCACTATGCAGATTCCTGAATCCTTGACAAGTATGGCTATTCGTAGATTGTGGAAAATTGCTTGGTAGAGTTGTATGATAGTATAATTTTACGAATTGGTTAGACCCATGTGTTATAATGTCAAATCGTTAGTAGGGTACTTGGTTGGAGTTTAGGCATTTTACATTTTGTGATGAGGCCAACCCTCATGCACTTTCTTTGTAGTTTTCCTTTATTTATGCAATTGACCATTAACCCCCTATTACACTTTTTTTTGTGTTTTCTTTTATGTGTTTGTCTTTGCTTTGTTTTTTACTCATTTTAGGGATTGTGTTTCCCCTAAAATTAGGATTGCTGTTCCTTTTGTATTTTATTGTTGATTTGTTTTGATTATTTAAAGATTTTATAAATCTTTGAATTATTTTCTTTTATTATAGGAAGACTTGAAGTCTCCTATATATAGGCTTGTGTAAGCATTGTAACAACCATTGTATGTTGAAGAAATAAGAATACACTTGTGTTTTCTTGGTGAATGCTTTTCATCGAAACCTTGATTATAATTCGACGCATTTTCGAGTTTTAATCTAATCGATTCTCAATAGGTCTTGAGAAAAGATTACCTTATCAAACTATACGTCTAGTTTGATAAATCATTCATATTGTTCTTGTTTACGTAAACCGAATTGCCCTACTTTTGGTTATTTCTTACGAGCGTTACACATATTCGAGTGTTGTGAGGATCAACTATATTTCCGCTGCATTACATACGAGTTTACGTCCATTTTCATACGTAATTCGTATCATTAGTGGCATCGGAGCCCAAGGCTATTTCCTTGGCAATTTTATTGAAGATTTCTTGTTCAAAACTATCTCTTGAATCTTGTTATGGATTTCTCCTATCCCGATTTCTTGATGAAACTCCGGGACGCACTAAGCGGTCTACCGGAACCACGTATGCAAGCAAGACGCGGGGATGACGCGCATCAAATACACCATGCAGATGAGTTTAAAGTAAACGAACTTCCGGAGTTTGTTGGAGGTACCAATCCCGAAGCTTATTTGGAGTGGGAACGGAAAATTGAACGCATGTTCGAATTCAAAGACCTTAACGACGAGAAACGTTGCAAATATGCAATTCTCAAGTTAGGGAAGGGTGCTTCTCTTTGGTTCGAAGGAGTAAAGACGCAAAGAGCTCGGGAGGGAAAAGCAAAAATCCGTTCGTGGGATTCATTAAAAAGAAAACTTCGTAAGAGGTATGTGCCAACATCACATCGGTTAACCCTATACCGGAAGATTGCCGATTTCATGTAAGGCAAACTAAGTGTCGGTGAATATATTGAAGAATTCGAAAGTTTGGTCTTGATGGGAGAGCTAGAAGAAAACGAAGAGCAAAAGATGTCACGTTTTTTACGTGGCTTAAACAAAAACATAGCCAACACAATGGAGTTATACCCATATGAAGATTTCGACACTTTATGTGGATTATGTGTGAAGATAGAAGCCCAAAATAAATTGAAGTTTTCAAGACCCGAATTTCCTTCCAAATTCGGGAATCCAAGTGCCGGTCGAGTTCGGGTACTAAAAGCACCACACCAAGTCAGGTCCCTGTCACGGCACCTAAGGCTCCCTACGTACCCAAAGAAACAAGTTTGGCGAAGGTACGATGTCTCAAGTGTCAAGGATTCGGCCATTACCAAAATGCATGTCCGAACAAACGGGTGGTGACACTAAGAGAGGCTCCTGAGGTCCTGGAAGAATTATTGGCCGAGGACGAAGAAGAAAAACTCGGAGACGTGTTTGACGTAGACGCCGAAGAAGAAGAAGAAGAGGAGTGCGAAGCTTACAATGCTCCGGACTATGACACGAGTCAAGTCCTTCGCACTTTACAAGTCAAGATGGTTTCGAGGGACACGGAACAACGAGATCAAATATTCCACACCAAGTGTCAAATTAAAGATGTACGAATGTTGCTTCAACTGAGATGGTGGCGAAGCTTGGACTCGTCACTACTACTCATCCGAAACCATACGTGTTACATTGGCTCGATGATGGGAATAAGGTGAAAGTTTCAAAACAAGTATGGGTTGGATTAACTATGGGCTCGTATGGTGACAACGTACTATGTGATGTACTCCCAATGGATGCATGCCACATACTTTTGGGGCGACCATGGCTATTTGATAGAGACGTTTTACATCGAGGAAGGAGTAACGAATATGAATTACGGGATAAAGGCAAGAAGATTGTGCTTAAACCGATGGCACCCCAAGATATTCGATCGATGAGTTCTAATCAAATGGAGAAACCGAAGCTTACTATGTTTGCTAGTGAGAAAGAGGTGAGACACGCTATTGACGATGGCGAGCGTGTG